>CM002484.1:831830-928525 GCA_000325765.3 Leersia perrieri | reverse complement strand
ACCTTTTAGTTCATATAGAAGTTTATGTTTGAGCTCTAATTTCATAGCTAGTGTTTATCTTGTTATCCGCCGGACTTTTCGGTTAAGAACGGAAGTTTTGATTTCATATCAAAAATTCCGATTTGAACCGGAAAGCCCGAGATTCTAATTTGCTATGAAGTTGTGATGAATTTTTAGGAACGCCCATTCACCCCCCCCCCTCTAGGCGACATCGAGGTCTTTTCAGACTCTAATGCCTCCACAAGCAAGGGTTGTTCACTTTGATTTAATCATGATTTAAATGCTTATGCCACTAACATGCAAGCAATGGAGGAACTTAAGAAGGAGAATGAGAGGCTTAAGACCTTGGTTGACCTTGGGTGCATGAAGAAATATCAAACCAAGGATGCCTTGTACATAACTATTCACAACAACTCAAATCCAAAGGGTTTCAGGCTTAGATACTCCCCAAATGAATCCAAGTCCCCGGAATCAAAGAAGAGGAAAGTGGAGAGCAAAGGGAAGATCGTCTTCAACAAAAGTGATCAAGCCCATGAGTACAAGGCTTCTACTACTTCTTCAAAGGCTTCATCAAGCACATCACCCAAGGAACAAGTCAAGGAGCAAACCAAGGCCCAACCAAAGCCTCAACCGAAAGTACAAGCTAAGCCACCACCAAAGGCCCAAGCAACACCTCCACCGAAGCCTCAACCTATGCCACCACCGAAGCCTCAAGCAAAGCAATCACCGAAGGCACAAGCCAAGGCTTCTCACAAGGCTCAACCAAAAGCTCAATTCAAGGCACCATCCAATGCACCCCCAATGACTCAATCCAAGGCTAAGACAACCAAGAAGCATATGCATCATTCCAATTTCCGTGCTTCTTATGTGCTCATGAAGGATGACCTTGGTTGAGTTGTTGCAAAGTTTGTGGGTATCAAGAATGAGAGGAGGATGGCCTCCATTTGGGTGCCCAAGTCGCTTGTTTCATGCATTAAGGGATCCAAACTTGGCGAAGTTTGGATTCCTAATTTTACGGCTTGATTTGTTTGTTTTGTAGGCATACTCCTCCGGTGGATCAAGTTGGGTGGTTGATAGCGGATGTACCAATCAAGCAATCACATGACGGGGGAGAGGAGTATGTTTACATCATATGAGGACGGAGCCGGGCAACACATAAGTATCATTTTTGGTGATGATAGCAAGGGCAAAGTAGAAGGACTCGGTAAAATTGCTATCACCCACAACTCTTCTATTGATAATGTGTTGCTTGTGAATTCATTGAGTTACAATCTTCTTTCCGTCTCTCAATTATGCAATTTGGATATAATTGCTTATTTACCGATAAGGAAGTCATAATGTTTAGAAGAGATGATAATTCCGAGGTATTTAAGGGAACACCATCTGGGCTAGCTGCGAAACTATGTTAAAAGCTGAAATACTTGCTGGGAATTCTCAAAAGTCGTCAAATGTTTAGTGCAATTTTGAGTGTTCTTGAGACATGTGTATTTGTATGCATGTGAGATTCCCTGATTTTATACTCTGAAATCATCCATGATGGCACAATAACTGATGGTTCGTGATGTCATGAAAGTTGTCCCAATTGTTCAATTGCAACCTTGTAATTGTGTTCTTTTACATGGGAAAATTGGTCTTGCACTCATCTTCCTGCTACTTTGGTTGTTTTCATGTAAAACAATATAGTGTTGTGCATTCTTGAAATGCCGCCATGGATTCCTAAATTGGTGATTAATGGTGTGTATAATCAAATCATATTATCAATCCTCCTGTGAATATATATTGCTAGCTATATGCTTGATACTTTTATTTTTTAGCATCAGAATATTGTCTGCCTCTACTATGATATTTGTTAGACTTTCAGGTTCTGCTGACTATGTCAGGAGCGTCTGTGAAGAGGAAAGGCTGGTTCCTGTAGCAGGTCCGACAACAGAAACATTTTGGATAATACAAATAAGAAGCAAACTTTTTGAATAGGACCTGATGGGAACTCATAGTTTATTTTCAATTGAAAAAACATGCAATTAATTCAATCATGTTCATGCACAAGACCATAGTTTGAGTTTTTTTTTTACATATTGTAACAGCCTTGCACAATGCCGAAGTTACTTCAATGAAGGCATTTCCTATCTTGGACTTGCATGCATATAGATCTCTAAGATAGTGGTCATTGCATGGCAGCAAGTTGTTGGTCCATCTGGTTGCTAAGTACCCATGTTTACTGGGAGCATATTACTTCCTTAGCTAATTGATCATCCAAAATTCTGCAGCACTACAAGTGGCCTGTACAGCTAAGGATTCAAGAGCTGGCGAGCCACCAGCCCTCTACAGTGAGGTGATCAAGAATTTGGCACCTGAAGCATTTTCTGATGAAGGATTCCCGAGAAAGAAGAAACTTGCAGTGGCCATTGGACAATCCAAGGCAACACAGGAAACAACTGCTTGTTGTTAATTAATGGATGTCTTTGTTGTAAAAAAAAGGAACATAAAGGCGCTAAGAAAAGGGGTAACAAGTCCAATAAGAACAGCAATGAAGATAAGTGAAGCAGGACTCCTGCTGCAGGAGAACTTAAAAGTAGAGCAGGTCCCTCTGCTAGCACATGTTTCTCCTTTTGGTTCTTCAATAGAATCTTTCTTTTGTATTTCAAGAGCGTTTTATATTTCTGGGTGTAGACTGAATGTTCGTTTCCCTTGAGAGTACTCTGGTAGATGTGGGGTATTTTGGCTCAAATACAATTGTATGAAAGTTGAACTATGCAAAAAATAAAAAAAAATCTTTTTATGACCCTCCCATGATTAAAGCCGTAGCGTTAGCATGGGGATTATACTAGTGTACAGTAGTAGATGAATTCCAAGTCTTGAAGAGGAAGCTGGACACGTGGACATGCGTAGGGCACGGCGGGGACACGTGGGCATCCCCACTGGCCGGCCACCCCGACGATTGGATCTTTTATTATTAATAGGTACAGTCACAGTTTCTTAAAAAAACACATAGGTGGCTTTTTTTAGAAAAAGGGTTAGATTTTATTGATATAGAAGTTGTACAACCAGCTCCCTTAATAAAAGAAAAATTACACATAAGACCTTTACAGAAGCATCCAGCGCTCGTCGCCGCCATCGACCATCGTTGACATAATCTGGAACTTGTCCACCTCCCGGAATGAAGAAAGTAATCCAGAACGAAGCTTACGGCCGATACCCAAGTAGAGGAAGAGTCTTCAAGTTTCACAGCCAGCAGTAGCACGCTAAGAGCATGCTGTTTAACCGTTAACGCCCCGGCCAAACCTCATGTTCACCGGGATCAGACGCCGGTCGCTCCGCCGGCCAACCCCAGTCGACATGCAGCGAACCCTCTAGGGGAATTGAAGAACACCAGCTTGTAAGAAGCAGGTGGATCACAAACCTCACAAGGCTACCACAGCAATGAACAGGTCCAACACCTTGGAGGGAGCAAAATACCCTCCGGCCTTCAGTGGCCATGTCGGCATCCAGGCTGATGAGGCACACGGGCGTAGTCGGAGAAAAGAAAACCACAGAAGAATCGAACAATGACGCATAAGAAACAAACAATGATAACCTCATCGATGCTAGATCCTTCGATTGAAACACCGAAGCCACGCACTCCACACCCAGCAACCACTGTCAGACACCAAACGCCCCCAACACCAAAGCCACCAGAAAAACCATGGGGGAAGCAAAAGAAAACCAACGATTTTCTCGTTGGGATGAAATCCAACCCTAAACCAACAAAAACTAAGAAGGGAAATATTTACCGGACGTCGGATCCGCACCTTCCCCTGCATGTCGGCGTCCTGGAGGACACCAACGGCGAGGGGAAACTGGTGAATCCGGCGCTAGGATGGAGTCGCCCGCGATCTACTGTAGCGTGGGGAAAGAACTCTCGCGCACTGTGTGTGCAGCTTGTTGGTTTGTAACAGGCCATCGTGGGCTCTGCTAGCCGTGGCCCAGCCCAATGCCTCGCCGCGGCCCAGCCCAACGGCTAGCCGCTGCCCCCTCAAACCCTAGCAGCCCTCTCTCGAACCCTAGCCTCCGCCTCCGCCTCCCCCTCCTCGCCGTCGCTGTCCCTATCCGCGGTCGCCGCCAGAAGGTGCTCCTCCTCTCACTCTTCCTCCTCTCTTAGCATATCTTCCTCCTCCTGTCTTAGCACATAGTATGAAAGTTTTTCTTTTACAGATATCCCACCATGGCCGCCCCCATCCAAGTTGTTTCCAGCCTCCAGGATATTGCACATGTGCTTGAAGCTATGCATATCGATGCGATCGATCGGGCTGATGAGGTTCAATTTGAACTGGGTGAGCAAACATCCCTTTCAGAAGCAGTCAACATCAAATCAAGGACCGGACCAGGGAGGGACGGGTTTGTCCTAGTTAATCATGAGTTACTGGCTTGCAAGTTTCGTACCAAGGTGAAGCTAGAGGCGGCATTCAATCGCATGGTTGACGCATCCCTGAGGCGGATAAATGAAGAGCCGGGGCCGATTGAAGTGCGCACCGCTGACCCTCAGATGACGGCAAACAATGGACCTCCACTGGCGAAAAGAGGTCAAGGACCACGACAATGCATCTATGCAAATCCCCCCGTAAGTGTTTCCTTCTTATTCTCTCTTCTCTGTTTTGCTCGCTTACAAAGCCATGGTTTATAAAATGTTTATTTGAGCTGGCAGATTGCTTAGTATTGTGTTTCTCATTTTCAGTTCCCAGATGAGTTTAGTTTTGAGCATAACAATGCCCACCATAGAGTCTCATATAAGCATCCTTATGCTACACGAGAATTGAGGGATGAAGCTGCTGCACGTGATAGGCGTGGCCAGAGGGCTCTTTGGGAGGTCAAACTCCGTGTCCTGGAGGTGAGGCAATCAATACTGAAGGAGAGGAAGACTGAAATGGTGTTAAGGATGAAGGAAGAGTACGACAGGATGATGGAGGACGAGGACGGAGGAGGAATGAGACCTTCAGGACTATATCGCTCTTTTGCCGCGTTGTGTGCTTATCATCCGTCAGTCATCATAAACTAATCATTTGTTGCATGCTTTCTTAAATTAGTTATCTCGCTGTTATGTCTATGTTAGTAGTATGTGTTAATCAACTACTAGTGTCGTGGTTGGAGTTTATTATTACTAGTAGTAGCTGCAGGTACTTGTTCTGTTTGTGGCACAACACAAGGGGTACCCTGTTGCTTTGCTTGTTTCTGTTACTCATGCGATGTGTGTCTGACTGTGACCATTTGTTACTATTTTCATTACTACTGGTATATATATCGCGCATTCGCTCGAGTACAACCTACTACCTTCATCCCAGTTTTGCATAGACTCCAAAATTAATGTTTCACTCTTACTCTATTGTTTTATGAAATCAATATTATTTTTATCAAATAAATTTTAGTTGATATTGAAGTAATTGTTGGTTAAATATTGCGAGAATTGAATATTAAAATATGTATATGCCTTATATTATGGGTTGGGATGCCTTTATTTTCTTTTTTAAATATTCTTATTTGTTGTTTAGCATTAAATATTCTTATTTTTTGTTTAGCAATTAGGTAAAATTTGTAACAGTTCTTAACATTTTAAATGAAGAAGTACGATTAAGAAAAGTAAAAAAAGTAAATGGTAGCATGACATATAGGGTACAACCATATTTATTTTCTTTTATAATTATATGGAGCACACCTCCGCACCACTTATAATTTTTGTTGTGGTAATTAATTGGATATAATTTTTGTTGTATCATTTTGCAATTTAGCATCAACATACCATTTATTTTTGAAAAACAATGTTAATTTGGGTTAGGCCCGGGCCTTTCACCCTATTAATAGGCGTGAGTGGAGGCGTAGTGTGCTGGAGCCATGCCCATCGCAACTCACTCATATGTGTGTGGAAGAATCCTTAAGGATCTTGACTTTGTGATATTTCTTTTACTGGACATCTACTGACATCCACACCCAACGGCAGATATTAAATGTTGTGTTGCATCTGATGGTTCATGCTTTTTTGATGATGTGGCTTTATGATTTTGCAGTTTAGGTTTCTCTTTTGACTTATAGAGATTATATTATGTTAACCTAAGTGAATTCAGACTTGCTTGTTATGTCAACTTAAGGGAATTCAGAATTGTACTGCTCCTGTAATCCAACTCGGCTGTGATAATGGGTTGTCATCTACATTTTTATCTGGGCTTTGTTGTGACAGCTTGTGTAGAGCAGCACCATGAGTTTAGATGATGGGCTTTGTTGTGATGGCTGATCTTGATCTCTCTGTTGCTTGTGCTGTGTTAGTCATCTGTTATTTTCATCAGAAGTGAGTGTGATTTACTGTCGGTGGGCAGCCGTGTAGGCCGAGAGCTTGTGATCTTGCCTGTGTTGTGTCCCATGTTTTGTCAGGTCTTGCTCCCGTTTCAAGAGATTACTGTATTAGAGGTTCTCACTCAGATGTACCAGTGCTTCAACGTCGTCTGATGCAAAGAAAATGCCTAACCACAGTCTAATAAAAGAGAAGCGTCTCGTAATCGGTAGAAGTAGAACTTCGGCACACACAAAAAAAAAGGCTAAGTGGTTGGTACGTAGCTAGCCTGGTAGGGGACATAAAACTGCTAGATGCTCTTGCACCTGCAGAATTAGATAGCAACCATTAGCAAGTTGGTGGATTGTGGTAAAACGAAACTAGTCAATTATATCGAGACTAACATATATCTTATGTTATGCAGCCACGGTTCTTTGGTAGTGGAAAAACAAATCTAGTAATCAAAAACAAATTAAGGAAACTGTGATGCAGAAGCAGTGTCTGAAACCGTCTCCTATGGCAAGCGATGGCTCTCAAACATGAAATGCGCACATGGGTATTTAGGATTAGGAAATAGTGAAGCACGGCCTAATTCGGATTACGCTTGTTGACTGGGTCAATGCGGACGAGAGAACGAATCATCTTGGAAGCACATGGAAGTATTTTCGAACTCTTGATGATTCGTTGATGGTTTTCACAATGCCCTTCATGCATGCACGTCGTCTATCTTTCTATCTATATTCAGCATAAATATCACGGCAAAAATGTTACTTGAGTGGCATAACCTGTCAAAACTAAAATGGAAAGTCCAAGATTCAGCTCAGAATAAAATATATGCTCAGTGGGGCTGTTGGAAAAAATGATTAATCATTTTACAGAACCCATAACATCGATGAACAGAAATAAATGAACTTGGTTCACCAAAAAATAATGATAGCTAAAAATTATAAATTATGGTCATGAAAAAGTAACCTTTCGGACAATTATAATGTCACCAGCTGAAAACGTAAGCTCGAACTCACTTTCAGCTTTGAACGAACCAAGTGCCTGCAACACAGAGAACAAAAAAGCCATATTTGACGAGCATCCTAGAAATCAACATCAGCTTGTACATTTGCTGAAGATGTTAATTTTAATTAAAAGTAGAGTACATTGTGAAGGTTACCTGAGGGAAGCAGATAATTCGGTGTGGGTTTAGTGATTGAAGAAAGAAGCAATACATCAACGTAGCTAGTAACCTGGAAATTTTTCTATGATAAATGCTTTCTGCACGTTTCGAGAAGCTGCACTGCTAGGAAACGCTGGGGATGGAGGAGGGCAGGGGAACTTTGGGCGGCATCTTTTGACATTGTTTTCGAGCCGCTTTCCAAATCTCAATCATGTACTGTAGCGCCCAACCGTGTGGATTTTCTTCAGGTCAGCTCCCATCATGTTGTTGAGCTGCATGAACAGCCGACAACCGAAATTTTCACCTTGCACCCGGCGCTGACCACCCTGATGACGTTGATGGTTTTCACAATGCCCTGGTAGTACAAGACAGCATATGTCGCAACTTGAAACCAAGTCGTCTGTCCATTGAAAAGGTAAGCCACTAAGGCAGACTGATGTAATTGTACAATTTGCTGAAGTACATGACAATGGTTAATCAAACATTACTTGAAATTAGGAGAACCCTGAAAACAATCATATGAGCCCTGCATATTTATACTAGTTGGGACAATAATAACAGAGATATAGAATGAGTATTGAACGCTTGGGAATACTATGGAGCAGAGATACTTATAGGGTGCGACTGGCCAAGGGAATGCTTGAGAGCCTCGACGATGGCAGGGTAGCCTTCCTCATCCAAATTTCCGAGAAAAACTGGCATCTCCTCGCCTCCTTCCGTGCGGGACTATCTTCGCACCTCGCATCTGCCAACCATGTCTTTAGCATCGATGAAGACTTCTGAGATGACATATATTGACATCTCCTCGTTCATGTACATCTCCATGTCGATCGCTCAGTCTTTGCCTCTAGAATTGCTAGTTCAAAATTTTGGGTTTGGTTGTGTTTGACCGGATGTTGGGAGGGGTTTTGGACACGAATGAAAAACTAATTTCACGGCTAGCCTGTAAATCGCGAGATGAATTTCTTAGCCTAATTAAGCCGTCATTAGCACACGTGGGTTATTATAGCACTTATATTTAATCATGGTCTAATTAGGCTCAAAAGATTCGTCTCGTCGTTTACAACCCAATTGTGTAATTAGTTTTATTTTTTATCTATATTTAATGCTCCATGTATGAGTTTAAAAATTTTATGTGATGTTTTTGGGAAACTTTTTTTGAACTAAACCGGGCCCTAATAGTATTACATTTTCTTCTTGGTTTGACCCTTAATGTTACAGTTGATGTGTTACTGGTTCTTGTTGGTGTTGTAACCTAATGAATTACGAATCCAGTTGCTAGTATTTATCAGGAAGATCTATTGGCCATGGACTGCACGCACGCAGGGTGTTCGACGGAATGGCTTTGAGGCCTGACCCAGTGTATATGTGTGCAGCCATGTTCGACGAAATGCCTAACCGAACTCATGCCAGTCTGGGAGTGCAGCCAAGGCGTTCGGTGAAATGCCTTGGAGGATCATGGTTTTAGGGGAGCGCGGGATCATCTCTTGGCGGTTGGTTCCTTCGCGCCAGATCTGCTGGCCTTGGCATCTACAAGTGAATCTACATGTGAATCTCGCAGCTGTTGGATAATATTATAGCGGGGGAGAGGTTAGTTTTTTTTTAAGAGTAAATTTCAGAAAACTATATATACTTTGGCTAAACTATCATAAAACTATAAATTTAAAAATGTTTATCACAAAACTTCAGATTTAGTGTCAAAGTTTTCACAAAACTACATATTTAAGTCATTGCATCACAAAACAAGAGAAATTTAGCATCAATTTTATCAAAAGAAATACATCTTTGTAACTAAAAATACAATTGTGCTATGAATCTAAAGTCTAAATATAAAAATATATATAGTTCTTTGTTGATTTCGTCACTAAATTTGCAACTTTATGATATGATATCTTTAATATGTAGTTTTATGATAAACTTGATGCTAAATCTGTAATTTATGATATAAATGTTTGAATCTATAGTTTTGTGATAATTTGATCAAAGTATCTATAGTTTTGTGAAATTTACTCATTTTTTAACATAGTCATGTCGTTATCTTGAAATTAACATAGTCATATCCTTATTATTTGGTTTCGGAGATTTTTTTTGGGGGGTGGGGGCGACAGACTAGGTATAACTTATCAAGCCGTTCATAGAAATAGCAGCCATAGATGATGATATGTTTCATGGTGATTTTATTGGTAGTCTTCTTATTTTAATTAAGTTGTGTAATATTATAATGGTAATTCAAATTTATTAGTCTTTTTTAGGGGCAAATTTATTATTCTTGCAATCTCTTTAATAATTGGTTGTAGAGTAAAGTCTTTAAATAACTCCATTATCCATAAAAGAAATGATTTTATCGCTTTATTATAAACCATATTAAAAACTGGTCTAGGTTAATGGCCCATGTAAAATTTGTGCCCGAGTAAAGCCCTAAGAAACGGCCCATAAAAACGGGCCTCATTGTGCGGCCATATTGATGACTCCACGTCTTTATGGCCCATGAGAATGGTACAAGGATACAAGAAGTATGTAGCCTATACGAATGAGTCCCACAACACTTATATTTCTTGCCATAAAAATTTCAGAGATAGTTGCTCCCTCCGGTCATTAATATAGGATATTTTTATACTAAAATGTCATATATTAATGATTGGGGGAAGTAAAATTCATGGGTATCGGATCTAAAACCTAGATTTTTGATCTTTTTCTTTTTTTTATTGGATTTCAACCTTTTTCTGAACTGGATGCGCTATGTAGTCCTCTTAAAATTTATAGGGTTAGTTCGGATTACCAAAAGCAGTGAGCGAAATTTAGTGGGTCAAGTTGGCCCTCGTGGTTTGTCCGCCACTAAGACTTGAACGGGACGGAGTTGGGTGCAACCCGTAAAGCCTGTAACGGAGTAACGGCTATTGTTTTCGAGCTGACGCTTTTCTCCGGTTAGCTAAAGAAAAATCAGACTAGTGATGAATGTCGCCTGGCGCCATATTTGCCTTTAAGATTTTAAGTTCGCACCAGGTTTAATACGTCGAATTAAAACTTCATTTACTATCCATAATGTTCAAATATAGTACCACGTCCTAATGTCCTTGTGTGCAACTGTGTATGTATGAGATATGAATGGCTCTTTGAGTGTAACTCCAGCAGTTGGACGTGGACCCTATGAGTATGAACTGCACTTGTGGATTAAATCCCATGTTTTTCTGCCGGTTCATTTTGCGGTTTTTTTTAAAAAAAACTTATGAATAGTTAAACTACCCTGTTAATAATCCATAAACGACATAATGTATTTGTCGACGACTTCTTATCGAGTAATTTGGTAACTTTAATGAAACAGCGCATCTGTTTTGCAACATCTTTACAACGTTGCAAAGCAATGTTTATGATTTTAATCCAACACTAGCATCCAAAGATAACAATTTTTTTCCTAATTCATCTTCCTAGCTTCAATACACATCTAATTATTTTGGGACAAAGGTAGTACAAAATTTTCAGCCGATCGATAAGATGCTACCGTCATTTTCATTCCTGCTTACCACAAGGCACAACAAATGTTTGCCATTTACAAGTAAAACAACATATAACAGATGTACTAATCAGTCGCTTCAAGTGTAACGGTTCTTGTACCGCTTGATCCGGTGCTGCATGCTACCAATCCAATCACTACTGTTCTTTACTTCTTTTCCCCAGCTCGTTCTAGAAAAAGTTGACAAACAAATTAGGAACCCAAGTGCGACGAACATTCCAAGCTGTAGTACAAACCAACCATTTGAAGATCATACATCCAAAAATAGAGCTTAGCATAGCTTGTAATTATCTCAGAGCATACAAACAAATTACAAACACAGCTAATCACAATTCACAGATACTCACTCCTAGCTAGCTGGAGGGTAAAACACCCCGGTGTTTTGTCACGTACCAAAAGTGACACATTCTGACAGCAAACGCCACATCATTAAATGAAATCCACGGGACACGCATGCGTGTCCTCTCCTACGGCCGCAACAACAACAGCATCATTCATCATCATCACCAGACAACGCAGGATGCAGACACAGCACAGTACAGTACCCTGCACGTACAGCCCAGCATCCCGTTCTACGATGACGTGGCACCACGCGGCGCCGTCCGCGTCGCGTCCCACCCACGCCGTCGCGTGGGGCCCACGCGTCAGCGTGTGTTGCGTGTCAGGCGGTGGGAGCCCAACGGTAACAAAGAACGGGGTGGTGACCACGTCGTCGCGCGTGAGAAGCGTGAGGGGTCACGTGCGGCGCACCTGACTTGACCCCGTCCACCTCGCTCACTTCACGGCGCAACGGTCACATTGACCAGAGAGAGGGCGCAGCGGCAACGGTCACATCCCGGACCACCACCGATGCGCCATCCTCCGCCGTCCGTTCGCGATCCGACGGCTGGGGTGGACGCCTCGAGATTCACGCCGCCCACGCTGTCGAGGCCGTTCTTTTCCTCCCCTGGATGGCCACCCCGGCCTCTTCTTCCCCCCACATCACACCGGAGAGGTGAGTGAGAGTGAGAGTGAGTTAGTGAGAGCAGAGACACAATACCACCAGTGAGTGAGAGAGTGAGAGAGGTAATGGTGAGGAAAGAAGAGTAAGTAGTAGAATCAGTAGGATAGTGTAGTTCATAGGCTGCATCTGCATCCATCCCATTTCGATCGCCATTGACATTTACCATTGCATTTCATTGATCGTATTAGGATGTTGTTGTTCTAGGGTTCTTGAAGATTTTTCCCCCCTTTTTTCTTGTTTGTTGTTTCAACAAATGGAGATGTTGGGGTTCCCTGCTCGCCTGATTTCGTCGCCGATGATGAGGTTGTGTGGGCAATGCCCCGGCATGTCTGATCTTTCTAGATAGGCTTTGATTTTTGTTACATGTTTTAGGACCATTTGTTCCTTATTCAATTCTTTGATTCTTTTGTACTAAGCATTCAAAGGCGAAGCCATCATTCTTTCTGCATATATACTTACAAACACATACCCATCGATCTCACAAACATCAGATTCTTTTTTCTTCTGTTTTTTTCGTTGATTCACTGACCAAATCATTCTTTGCAACAACAAGATCCTCTTTTTTTTTTATCTGCTCATTCTTTTGTACATCGATTCATACACATCCCATTCCATTCAACCAAATCTCAAGCCTCAGCCAGACACCAAATCGAGAGTTAGAGTGACAGAGTGAGAGAGAGAGACCAGAAACAGAGGAAGAAGAAGAAGAACTCGAGGAAGAAGAAGAAGAAGAACTAGAGGAAGAAGAAGAAGAAGAAGAAGAAGAAGAAGAAGAGGAATCTTCTTGGGGGCAGTGACGTCATCACCGGGATGTTGGCGGGTTGCTCGTTCTCGTCGAGGCATCAGATGAGCACCGCCCAGCGATTCGACATCCTCCCCTGCGGCTTCTCCAAGCGTGGGGCCCGCAGCGACGGTGGCGCCGCCGCCGCCGCCGCCACCGCCGGCGATGCCAGGTCATGCTCGTTCCGGACCCACCCGGCGCCGGCGGTCACCCAGGCTGTGACATGGGAGAGAACCCGCGCCGTCAAGCGGGCGCACGACGAGGACGACGTCGAGGAGTACGGCCCCATCGTTCGCGCCAAGCGCACGCGAATGGTCGGCGCCGGCGATGAGGTATGGTTCAATCAATCCATTGCAGGGACGATCCAATCCACGACGATGATGATGGCGGCGGGGGAAGGTGAGGAGGCGTCGTCGGCGGCGGCGGAGGAGGAGGAGGAGGAGAAGGTCTTCCTCGTTCCGAGCGCCGCCGCTTTTCCCCATTCCGCGGCGGCGGGGACTTCGCTGGCGGCGGCGAAGAAGGAGGAGTACAGCAAGTCGCCGTCGAATGACTCGTCGTCGTCGTCGTCGGACGGGAACTCGTCGGCGGCGATGATGACGATCCCGCCGGCGAGGAGGAACGGCGGCGTGGCGCAGGCGGTGGAGCAGGAGGCGTTCGAGCTCGTCCGCGCGCTGACGGCGTGCGCGGAATCCCTCGCCGCCGGCAACCACGACGCCGCCAACTACTACCTCGCCCGCCTCGGCGAGACGGCGTCGCCGGCGGGGCCCACCCCGATGCACCGCGTCGCCGCCTACTTCACCGAGGCGCTCGCCATCCGCGTGGTGCGCACGTGGCCCCACCTGTTCGACGTCACCCCGCCACGTCACCTCACCGACATCGTCGCCGACGGCGGCGAGGACGACGCGACGGCGCTGCGGATACTCAACGCGATAACCCCCATCCCACGGTTCATCCACTTCACACTCAACGAGCGGCTCCTGCGCGCGTTCGACGGCCACGATCGCGTCCACGTCATCGACTTCGACATCAAGCAGGGAATCCAATGGCCAGGATTCCTCCAGAGCCTGGCCTCACGTGATCCCCCACCCTCGCACGTGCGGATCACCGGCGTCGGCGAGTCGAGGCAGGAGCTGAACGAGACGGGCGCGCGGCTGGCACGCGTCGCCGCCGCCGTCGGGCTCGCCGCGTTCGAGTTCCACGCCGTCGTCGACCGGCTCGAGGACGTGCGCCTCTGGATGCTCCACGTCAAGCGCGGCGAGCGCGTCGCCGTCAACGCCGTCCTCGCCGCGCACCGCCTCCTCCGCTACGACACCGGCGCCGCCCTCGCCGACTTCCTCGCCCTCACACGCAGCACCGGCGCCGCCATCCTCCTCCTCGGCGAGCACGAGGGTGATGACGGCGGGAGGTGGGAGGCGAGGTTTGCGGCGGCGATGAGGAGATACGCGGCGGTGTTCGACGCGGTGGGGGCGGCGGGGATGGAGGCGGGGAGTCCGGCGAGGGTGAAGGCGGAGGAGATGTTCGCGAGGGAGATCCGGAACGCGGTGGCGTTCGACGGCGCCGACCGGTTCGAGCGCCACGAGAGCTTCGGGTCGTGGCGGCGGCGGTTGGAGGACGGCGCCGGCGGCGGAGGGTTCAGGAACGCCGGCATCGGCGAGAGGGAGGCGATGCAGGGGAGGATGATCGCGAGGATGTTCGGCGGCGGCGGACATGGAAAGTACGGCGTGGAGACGATCGGCGACGGCGAGGGGCTCACGCTACGGTGGCTGGATCAGCCGCTTTACACCGTGTCGGCGTGGACGCCGGCGAGCGACGACGGCGGCGGCGCGGTGTCGGCGTCCACAACAGCATCACATTCTCAGCAAAGCTAAGCGCTGATGAATGTGATGGTGATTAGGTGAAGAGAAGATTGAAAGAACAAAGCCTTTTTTTACAGTGCTTCTTTTGTTAATGATGATGATTAGTTCATACAGTCTGACAATTCTTTTATACATTCAGGAAAAAAAAAGAAAGAAGAAAGAAAGGTGTAGTTTTTTGTTTTATAGATTGATAGGAGGAAAGATTTAATTCTATTCTATTCTTAGATGTAATTCTTACATTCTTTTGGCTGCTGAGAGAGACTCCTCTGCATAATGTAGCTGCATACAGTAGATAGATTAGCAGTTAGCAGAGGCAGTTTACTCACAGTCATTTCTAGTGTCTTTAGCTGTTATTATACATCAAATTCATTCATCATTCATTCTATATATGTAATCTCTGTTCAAAATCATAATGAAATGGAAACATATGCTATTTCACCATCAATGCTCAATATTGTGTCATCTGAAATTTATACTGTTTTGCTCGTTTGATGGTATACTGTATTCCAATTCCCATACTCTTGCATTAATCTTGAATTGTAGTTGTGGAATGAGATCATCTATAGTCTAATGCAGTGGACAATTGCCACTGACATGTGGGTCTCATTGTCCGCCGGCCCACATGTCAGCGGGAGCTGTCCAAGTGCAGAGCATCCTTTTCCTGTTGCTGATGCGTCCAAAACAGATGTTCTAGGTTGCCTTTTTCTCAAGTGTTTGGGTTTTGGCTCATGATAATCTGAATTGCAAGTTAAACATGATTTAACTTACACTAGAATACTCCCTCCCCTTTCAAAAAATGGAATAATTAATTTTTTACCACCCTTACGGATGAAGTGGCATATAAAATGCCATCCGGACCTGATGTCAATGACTCAGCCGGTCTCGCTTGTCATAGACAGTTAAAGTGTCATCCGTAAAAGTGGCAAATAGTAAATGCCCCTCCAAAAATAGAGATCGTTGACTTTATAAAAATAAATTTGACAGTTTGTATTACTTAGAAAAGATTATGAAATATGCAAACTATGCCATGCTTAAAGTAGCTCAACTAGTTAGGTACTCAAGTGGGGGAACTATCCATCTCGATTCAAATACTAGATTTAACACAGGTGCATGTATTTATGGCTAATATTCTTTTAATGGTAGGCGACGTACCCGTCGACAGCGAGACACATGTGATAACTTCGTTAATCTCAAGATATGTCACCTCAGTCTTTGAAGATGCTCATAGGATATGGTTTAGTCTTTGAAGATGCTCATAGGATATGGTTTATGTGTGTGCGTTTATATGGATGAGTGTTTGAGCATTTGTGGACGCTTGCATGTGCACTGTGTTTCTCGGAAAAAAAATGAATCAAATCATAGCAATAAACTTGCATAAATTTTTTGAATACGACAAAATCACTGGACGTGAGCCAAATCACCAGTGCTATTGGGCCTTGAGAAATCCAGCCCAACCACATTTCAAGACGTGGTCAGCCCAGCTCTATTCATCACCACACGCTTCCCTCCAAACGCCGTCGCGGTTGCCCAGCTAGGCCATCCGTCGGTCGCCGCCGGCGAGACCTCGTCGGCCGCGCGGCGCTCCACTCGCCGTCCGCCGCGCCGACTCCCTGCACCCTTCCCCTCCGCTCCGCATCGCCTCTCCAGTTCCCGCGCCGCGCGCACTCCTTGCCCTTGCGGCGGCGGCCGCCGCCAGCGGTAGCCTCCCTCCACCGCGCGGCTTCTCCTTGGCGAGACGCGGAGACGGAGAGTCGGAGACGAACTTCCTTCCTTCCTCCCCTAACCGGGCTCTGGCTCTTGGCTCATGCTCGTCCCCTGCCTCGCTCGCTCGAGGTGATCCAAGGACCCACAACTCGTTACTGGTGGCGTGGCGTCAGTGTCGCCCTCAGGGTGTTCGTCCAAATGCCAAACCGTCTGGCTGGCGCGGGTTATAGCATGGATGGCGGATGATGCTGTCATACTCCAAACCTCCAATACTACACGGTGATTTCCTACTTCCCAAGACAGCGGGAGATGCAGCAAGTGGTACGTATATTGGGGCCGCAACTCCATGTTTTTCCCCATGCTGATATTTAGTTTTGTTTGAAGAATATCAACTGAAGAACTGTAAGAGTAGCAATACTACATTGAAGGCTTAAGCTGATGCAATCATGATGTATATAGAGTAGAGAAATCATGGAATGCCAATGCACTTGCCCTCCATATTCTAGTAACATGCTAGCTCATGACAATGAATCAGCACTGTTTATACTTCCAATGAAGAGATACATAACACATTTTATATTACCGATGTTTCATTCAGGATTACATGCTGATAGTATTGTTTCTTTTCACTCAAGGCAAAACTAACCTTTAAATTTTAATTCTTTTACATGCAAGGTTCTTCTGATGATCAAAGCTAAGGGTGATTCTGATGTTACCTTTACAGGTAAGTGGATTTCATATGTTCAGAATGCAGCTATTTCTATGAACGATCGCTACTGTTCTTTCAGTTCTATGTTGGTTTCAGCTCATCTATTTCTGTCACCAGCAGCTAAGATTTTATTGTCCGAAACAACTTAGCATGCACTTAGTACCAAACACCTTGTATCTTCCTTGGAACATATGGATATTTTCTTTTTGGCCTTCATTTTGAGTTGTTTAAATATTTCTCAATAGTTGAATGTAATCATGCAATATCAAAGCCTCTCTGTACAGTTCTTTGATTTTTGCATTCTATTTAAGATGATTGAGTATCATTGCCAGTGGTCCTGTGGATGGAAAGATTATTGCTTATGCACTTGCCACTGGACACCCCACTACACTTATACCTGTCGCAATGGGGCAAGAAGCTAATGGACATCCGTCCAAATCATTGCCCCACCAGTTCAAACTGATTTTCTCTAGTCCTAGGCATAAATATAGCAAGACAGCCATGAATGCCAAACCAGCATCAAGGGCACCTGAAAGTAGATAATTGTGTCTTTCCCACCAGTCACGCCGATACTTATAGACCACATAACCTGACAAAAAGGCTACAAATATCCACGCCGTGTAGTTGACTGAAGTGGCAGGAGGCATCTGGCTGATTCCAGCGATCAGCACGGGCATGTTAACAAGTTGGATCCATTTCTGACCTGGGAATGCCTTGTGTGCCGACCAGACAAGGAGGGGAGCAATGGCACCCCCCAAGAAGAACCAGTTGACAGCAGAATAAGTGCCTAAATCACCAAATATTCTGCGTGGGCCAATAAGTCCCCATATGACTGATGCATCATAGAATAGATGATCATAAGGGCAGGTCCAAGGGCTGCCTGGGGGGAGGAGCTCTGTGTTGCATATATCAGGGACTGTATCCATGAGCCACCATGCTGTTCCAAGATAAACAGATGCTGCTATCAAAGTGCCCACCACCTGCAATTTTTGAAATACTTTTAAGGACATAGCCAACATTGAATACAATGGAAATGTCCTTATCCTCTTTTAATACAAGCAATACCCATCATTCATGTGAGTAGTGAAGCTGACCTGAGCCATAAACATGGTCCTTGGGGGAATCTTCATGTAGTGTCCCAGCTTAAAATCTTGCAAGAATGTTAGTGCTTGACGTGGACCAATGTAGCCATATACCTTGAAGCACATGTTTGCCACAGGTCGTCCAGGATACAAGTACCCCATGATGTACTCCGTGATGATATTCAAGCCTGGAGTCTGTCACATATAGTATAATAAGCTGGAGTGCTGCTTTTGGATGTATGCATTGTATAATGCATTTACCATCATACTTTACCTGGTTTGTCGTTGCTGTGATGATTCCAACTGGAAGGGTGAAGAAAATTGCAAGGGCACACGCAAGCAGTACCCCCCACCAGGGTAACTGCAATTGTTCTATGTAGTACTCACAAGTAAGCATGGTGGTTGCAACACTGGCTACAAGGATGCAGATGAACCACCATTCAGGAACCTGTCTGTACCTCTTCATAAGCTTTGTATGTATGTCCATCCTTTTGTCTTGAAAAGCTGATTTGCTTAACTGCCAAATTTCACTGGACACAAGTGTCATAGATTTAGCTTCATTTCTAATTGTTCACAATAGACCTGCAGAGGGGGGAGGGTAGATACCTTCCATGGAAAAGAAGAACATGGACAATTGTTGCAGTAAGGCATGCAAAACCAAGCCCATAACTGATAGCAAAGAAGGTGCTGATGTACAGTGGTCCATTCTTCTCGTAAGCTTTCATATCAAAATGGAACTGTGAGTCCATAATGCTAGAGATATTGTACTTATGTCCAGTCACTGTGAAAAGACCATCTGAGATGATAGGGAAGTTTTGTGCCTCGTAGAGATTAATCCAGTAGGCAATAGGTGTGATTATATACATGTAGATGAAGAAGCCAGCAGCAATGTTGGCAGTGGCAAACCATGGGCTAGCCAGCGGGCTTCCAAGATATGACGAGATGGATGACCAGTCGAGTCCAATTGCGCCAATGCCGAGGCCGTGGAGGCCTGATCCAAGCTGTTGGGCAAGCACAGAGTTGGGAAAGATCCAGCAGATCCAGGAAAGGGAAGTGAGCATCTGGAATAGGTAGCCTGGGAAAATGTAATAGGCGAAGCTGCAGACAAATGCCAACAAGAAGAATTGGTTGCGTGTCATGCCACCTTTACTCCTCCGTTCCTTTTCATGAAGTGCCCTGGTAAAAATAGCAGCACAAATCTGTTATTCACTTTTTTATGTTTGATCCTGCATTTGCAAGTGTGTCCAGTAGGCAGTACGGTTATCGAGCCTAGTTTTCTGATTGTCACAGAAAGTCCTTGATAAATTTAGTCTTAACTCATTGGCAGAGCAGCGGAGATTTTATGCCTTATTATGATTTAAAAAATATCATGTCAACATACTGTTGAATTTTTTTTGCATGCAAATTGTATCCATGTTTTACTGTGTTACTAGTATATTTCTGACAAATCACTGAAGCTTCTGCGGAAGAAACATCTTGTTCTAAAATGTCTGTTTGGGTTTACTGAAACTATCATTGACATTGTATAAGGTTTAGTTGACGTTTGCTGCTGGTTGTAATTGAAACTTGTCTCCTCAGTTGTTAGTAAAATATCGGCATCCTGAGGTTTGGGATGAAAAATCTTAATATAGTATTTATAGCTGCTCCTCTCGAGTTGAATAATTGAAAGTGATGCAATATTTTTTATATATCTGTTTTATTTCTTTGAATTTTATTTACCAAAATTTATTCGCGGTTTCTTTTATTTTGTCCAGGATATCTCAGTCGGTCCATCATATACGGAATTCTGGTTTTCTGTAGCAGCATGCACTTACTTGCACAGTTCAGTGTCCAAGTTGCTTGGATTCTATATGAATTGCTGCGCATAATTCAGATGAAAATGATGCTGGGTGGGTTTTATGATTGAATTGACTGGTAAGTGATTCATGTTCGCTCGAGTCATTATGCCAACATCTATACCATATCTACTCTTTTGACAGTTCATGTTCTGCCAACGTATCTGGACTTACTACAAATGAGAATGACGCAACCATGACATATGACAGAATCAAATTGCTGAATAGTATTGTCATAGTATTAATAAAAACGTACGATTCGACTTGAACACCAAGTTTTTTTGAGAGGTGATTGGTTCGCTTGCCTTTGGGTAGTCTATCACTTTAGCTTTAGTTACCTTACAAATATATCATTGCAAGAAAAAGGGTTCACCTATCAGACCACGGAAAAACTAGATGCATATTACTGGTGAAAGATTACTTACAAGTGGCAATTCAACCCCTCAACCAATCATAGTAAAGTTATATCTGAATAATCAGAGATTTGCACTCCTTTAGAGAGTTATTTATCGCGGATTATTTACTTACCTGAATAGGGAGACCTGCACGAGGTTGGACGGCCACCACATTGCCGCCGGCTCAACCAGATACCGCCGGAATATTCCTGCCCAGCCAAATCCCAACACCTACATGAACATGATGGAGCTCAAATTCTTGCACAAGACGCCCTGTACTGTTGCATCAATATATATATTGATGTCATCACAACCTGACTGGTGAAGACGACGAGGAGGGAGACGAAGAAGGAGATGTGCTTCCCATAGAACACCCTCACTGCGGTGATGGCGTTAATGGCGAAGACATTACCGGCACCGGCGTTGGCGAAGATGGTGATCAGCACATGCTCCTTGACATTGAACGGCCCAGGGTTGAGAGTGAACTCCCAACGCCGGCCACGGAAGAACACCCTCTCCGGCAACGTGGCGGCCATGAGGCGGCCGAGCGGCACGACGGCGATCTGCGCCGAGATGGCCGTGATTGTCAGCGGCTCCTTCCTGAACCAGAAGAAGGTGTTGAGGAAGGAGAGCACGGCGCAGGAGACGATCCCCAATACCCACATCCGAAAAGTCAGCACCGGCGTCGATGGGTCGTCGCCGACCGGCACCGTCAGCGCCACCTGCTCAACCGGTGAGTTCTCCTCCGACGATGATGACTCCGGCGAGCCACGCATTGACGGTCGCACTGCAGGAGAGGAATTTGATCAAGCAATGGATCATCAGTTGCTACTACTTAATTCAAAGTGCTGTTCCATTCCACGGCAAGAACAGGAAAGCAGCTGAGACGACAAGGCTTTGCCGTGCTTACGCAGTGGGGAGGTGATTTGGGTGCTGTGTTCATCTTCGTCTTCATGGCCTTGCTCTTCCTGTACATCTTGGTCTTGTGAGGACGCCATGGATGGATAATGGGGGGAGTTGGGAGGTGTGCCAAAGTGCGTTAGGCTTTTATGTAGCTTGTCTGCTTTTGTGCTACTCGCTCTGTCCAGAATGTCATTTTGACCTTTTATCTGTAATGTTTTATTATTTATCTTATTCATAATGTAAATATAAAATAGAAGAATTCATGCATAAAGTGTTTTGATAATAAAGTAAGTCACAAAATAATAAATAATATTTTTACAATTTTAAATTAGATGAATGGTCAAATTACAAATAAAAAGTCGAAAAAGTATTTTGGACCGAGCCACGTAGGGAGCAGTAGCTATGGATATTTGCATTTTATATTTCTTGCCCCTGAAACAAGGACTCCTAGCTTATGGGCAAAAATCTGCATAGTTAAAGTTCAAAGCCCTGGATGGATCGGATGTCAATTTGTCAAGGTGCAACCAATTGGCTCCGGACATGTAGGCGTCAGTGAGAAAATTGAGACACGGTCCCTACTTGTACTGTTTATAGAAAGATTGTGGAGCACTACACCATCGGTTTTTGCCTTACAGACGAATGACTCTCAATCACAGCAGATTTGGGAGTTCCGTCGCTATGAGCAGATTTTGGAGGAATCCGTCGCTGTGAATGTGAGAAGAATAATTTGATGGATCCAATGCCACAAATATACACACAAATAAACACTGTTTAGGGCATCTGTAGTGTGAAAATCTATTTATTTGGTGGGTCCCACTGGGACCACCCTCACTAATCTCAAGAAGCTATTGGAGAAATCCAACGGCAGCTAGTTGTCTTGCATGCTGTGGGTCCCACAATACACATGTTTTATTCGTTTGGTTCGCACCAAGAAGAGAGTTCAATTTGGTTTGTCAGAGCATATGGTTCGATCAATGGTTCGATATTTTTGTTCACCTGAAATCTATTCAGAGCCTAACGTTGTCTCGTCCTATCACGCGTTCCCGTTAAACATGCGACACGTGTCCCACCGACGCGGTTTCCGCGCAAGGCGCCGCACATGCACCATGCCATCCCAGGCTATACATGCTATTTTTGGTATTAGGTTGTGTCTCTTTTTTTTCTTCTTAAGAAATTTTCTCTTAAATTACTTATCCGATCTATAATCCGATTACACCGTTGTGTTCGTAACAATTAAATCTTCTCAACAAGATCTCACATGATTATATTTTGATGAAAAATCACAGATTAGTTCTGAGGATGTAACTTTTAATTCCGGAGATGTAACTTTTAATTCTGAAGATGTAACTTTAGTTTCGAGGAATGTAATTTCTATAGAATATAACTTTTGTTCTAGATAATATAACTATTAATTTTAAAAATTTTAAAGGATGTAACTTCTATATGATGTGGATGTAACTTTTAGTTCTGAGGGATGTAACTTTTAGTTCTAAGAATGTAACTTTCTATAGGATGTATCTTTAATTATAGATGATGTAACTTTTATTTATGAAGGATGTAACTTCTATAGAATGTGGATGTAACTTTTTATTTCTGCGGGATGTAACTTTTAATTATGGGGATGTAATTTTAGTTCTGAGGGATGTAACTTCTACATAATGTAACTTTTGTTATAGAGGATGTAAGTACTAATTTTGAAGGATGTATCTTCTATAGGATGTAGATGTAACTTTTAGTTCTAATGGATGTAACTTTTAGTTCTGGGGATGTAACTTTCTATATGATGTATCTTTAATTTTAGAGATGTAACTTTTATTTGTGAAGGATGTAACTTTTATAGGATGTAAATGTAACTTTTTAGTTCTGAGGGATGTAACTTTTCTATAGGATGTAACTTTTATATGTCTAAGAAGTAACTTAGTGAAATTTAAAAGTAATTTAGACACATCATAAAAGTAATTTATGATTTTTCATCAATATAATCATGTGAGATCTTGTTATAAAGATTTAATTGTTACGAACAAAACGGTATAATCGGATTGTAGATTGGATGAGTAGTTTAAGAGAAATTTGTATTTAAAGTATAGGCGGATGATGTCTTTTTTAGATGAAGTGGACTTTTCCTTTTTTGGGAGGATCACACGCTAAGGCCTAACTGGTGTCCGGTGTTTGTGTCCTTTTTTCATGGTTTGTTTTTTTAGCACACTCGAGATGCTCTTATGCCACTTTATGTCACTTTCAGCCTATTCAACGTATAGGATGTCACGATTGATTGATGTGACGCTCCGGACACACACCGTTATAGGTCGCATAACCACATCAAGCAAAACAATCCAAAGGTTTTCATATAAAAATAAGTAAATTTCATAAAACTAAAGGTATTTTATATCATTTGTTACAAAACTATATATTTAAGAACTTGTCTCATAAAACTAGTATCTTCGTGAATCGTGTATCACAAAACTATAGATTTAAGAACTTACTTTACAAAACTATAAATTTAGTGTGTCCATTATCACAAAACTATATGTTTAGTGTCTACGTTATCACAGAACTATAAATTTAGTGTGTCCATTATCACAAAACTACATGTTTAGTGTCTACGTTATCATAAAACTACAAGTTCAATGTTTTCATTATCACAAACCTATAGGTTTAAACAATGCTAAAACATGTAGTTTTGTAATTTTATGAAACAAACTCTTAAATCTATAGTGTTATGATACACAAAGACATTATTTGTAGTTTTGTGAAATAAGTTTTTTAATCTATAATTTTGTGATAGATTGTGCAAAATACATGTAGTTTTGTAAAATTTACTCTATAAAAATTATTGGAGTAATCCCCATAAAAATTATATTAAATTCATGTTTTAAACGAGCCCTAAAACTTTTCCACCTTTTCTTTATCATCCTTTGCTACAGAGGAGGCGTTGGGATTCGGGGAGGATCAAAAAAAGAAAACAATGTAAGATGGCGACTCGTGCAGATCAGAAAGCATGAGTAGTTTTGCGTGCTAACATACACCACGCAGAGGGAAAATACAATCCAGGGTATGATGCATGCCAAAATTCTCTCAATACGCATTAATCAGTAAAACTGTCTCCAGATACAACTCGATATGTCCAAATATAACCGGTCATAAGCATCACATCTGCACGATGCCACAGTTGTTTTGAGGTTTCATGTTTAACTATTTCATGTCAGAGAACATCTCAACAAAGCCAAGGCACCAAAGTTGGAACTTGGAACAACAGAAGGCTACAGCCTACAATTCTAACACTACGGAGAAATATCAAGAGCGACAAACGAACTATAATCATTTCACTTGAACATTCAAGACGACTGTGCCTACAAGATGGAAAAAAAACAATTCATTTATATTATCGGCACCCAAGAAATTGTGGCCAAGTGAATTCAACAAAAACGTAGAGCGGGCAGATTGCCAGATTCATCAAATCACCTGGTAAAAGGACCAACAACTTAACGCCTAACACGACCACCACCAGGTCCTGAATTCCCCCTGGGACCAGTAAAACGAGCAAACTGAAGCCGCAAATGGGGTGAATTACGATCATGCTCATCAAATTTGTAGCCTGCAAAATTAACACTGAACTTTTCACGCTTTATAACATATACTAGAAAATAAGTAAATGAACAAACGGCTCAAAAACTACCATGTCATTTGTCACTCCCAAGACTCAGAGAACTGAGTTAAGAAAAAAAAAAAGACTCAGAGAACTCATTGCATGTGTTTTCATACATGGCCTTGAAAAGTTTTACATGGACACTGATAGTATTACTTTAATCATGCTACTGCAAATAGGTAATAGATGCATGGCGTAATCATGGAACTGTTATTCCTTTTCACAAGATCTAACAGCTACCTATTAGGAATCATGGTAATTAGAATATCTTAACAAGCATCATAAATGGATCATAACCATAATTAGGAATAATATAGCTTGCTAAAGTTGTTGTCAAGTGAAGGGACTATTATTATTTGAGAAGCATCAGTGAGACAAAATCTAGTAATAAAGATAGGTGGTGATATCTATGCCATTTTATGATAGAGTATTTCCACAGGCCTAGTCCCCAGGCAACACAATAACATCATGGGGGCATTATAGAGGCAGCGACTGCTAGGGTGACAATATGAAGCAAAATGTTAATAACGGACAAGAATTCCATAAGCCACTTTCAGCTGGTTGGCCAATAACTCCACAGCCAAATAAAAGGATAGTTGCCGAACAAGTTCTATCCAACCATAAATAAACTGAAAGTGTCGGTTTATAGCTAAATATTCAAAACTACCAAACATCACAAGCATCTACCAGATCTTGATAAACAAAGCAACTGAATTATACATGTGTATGACAATGAGATAACTAAAATCAGGAAAAAGGGTAGAGAAGAAAAAACACACAAGTTCAATATCACGACTCATGGGGGATAAATCAGCAGCTTCACATGGTGTGTACCCACAGTTATCAGCTTTAATTGGGCATAACGCAGCAAAAAGAAGTTCAAGATCAAAAGGTGAAAAATGTATGAGTGTCAACAAACTATAGTTCAGTGACACACCTTGCAAAGCCTCCAAAGCAATAGCAGCTTGAGTAGCAGTTTCAAAATCAACAAAACAGAGCAGAATTGGATCCCCACCAGGCTGTTAGCAGCAAAGCAGTTAGAAGTATGAACAGATATAAAACATGAGACCAGGCGTGACAGCACCAAAAAGTTCACTTACATGTCTTGCTTCTTTGTTTACAAGCCTCACCTCACGAAAACCAACAAATGGTCGGAAGATATCTGAGGGGAGGTGAAGAACCAACATCTAAGAGATGGAGGCATATTATGAATGAATGAATGATTACACCCACTACTTATGCAAATAGAGGCTTAAAGATTGACAGAGGAAGGCATAGGATCTGAGGATACGAGAAACTTCTCGACGTGGACAGTCAATAGGAATTCCCTCAATGAATAATGTATTTGATGCATCTGGTGGAAGGGAGGGCTCTGGCATCCCACCACCAAAGCCAATATTCCTGCCATCCATGCCCCCACCACCAGCCATCATTGGACGGTCCAGTCGGTCCTCAATTGGGTATCCAGCATTGCCACCTGCGGGAGGCCTAATAGGTTCAGCACCAGGTCCAGCTCCATAGGATTGAACTTGCTGAAGTAGAAACGAAGAAAAAAAGAGGTCAGCTGATAGTGTTACAAGAAAATGAGTATGCAACAAGAACAATTGTTGATACCCCTGTACGCAGAAAACGTTCATAGGAAGCATTAAGAGCCTCGTTATCTCTGGCAGCACGAAACCCCGCCCTTTCATCATCGCGAGAGTAATAGCCAGCCATTTCAGGAGCACCAGGTACATGATCTATGCAAAGGAAAAGGTGGAAGTAAATATGGGCCTCAGTCATCAATGCTAAATCGTTTAGCAACTAAACTAGACATCAATTATTTAGTGCATGCATAATTATTGATAGTTTTCATCCTAAATTGGAGACAAGCACGCAAAAATCTTAATTTGTCCTCACAGCGACAGCAACACCAAGCTGAGAGACCTTGCAATTTTTAATGGACAGCTTTCATCCTTTAGCAACTAAACTACTACAGATATCAAATTATTTAGTGCAAGCATAATTGTTGACAGTTTTCATCCTGAATTGGAGTTTGGAGACAGACACGCAAAAATCTTAAAAGTAGTCTTCAGAGCGACAGCAACACCAAGTTGAGAGACCGTGCAATTTGTAGTTGACAACTTCAGTGGCAGCGATTCCGTGCTGTAAGACCAAACAAAATCATGTTTCCGCATGATCACTCCAACAAATAAAATGGAACCGCTTGTCTGCGTCACTCAGATCACTAGTACATACTACTCGTACCGAAGAAAACGCAAGTACGAAATGCCGTGTGCTCTAAACTCTAAACCGCCGACACGGGCAGGCACGGATCGACCGGAGGAAGCAGAGCAAACGCGCGGATCGAGCCACCGCGAGGAGTGAACGGGGAAGAGGGAGTGAGGGATGGCGAAGAGGCGAACCGGAGAAGTCGGCGGGGCGTGGCCGCTTGAGCTGCTGGCCGGCGGCGACGGCGTGAGAAGCGGGACCCGGCGGTGGCGCGCTGGGGACAGGGGGCACCCCGGCGGCGGCGGAGTGGGGAAGCTGGTGCTGCTGCTGCTGGCGCGCGGCGGCATCGTACCTCCAGTACGCGTCGGCCATGGTGGCGAAAACAAGCTGGGGTTTGTCACCTTCTAGAAGGTTCTGGATTCGCCTCGAAGGGGGAAGAGAGAGAGAGAGACGTGTTGGGGGAGCAAAGCTGGAGGAGGAAAGAGGAATCTGCGGCTTTTTGGACGGTTGGATCACGCACGACGCGTGAACGGCCCAGATTGCACCACCTGAAACGTACAGCAACATTCATGTGGATTTTGAACAAATTAAATTTTACGCAAATTTCATATCCCGTAGTTTGGAATATTTGGATTGTGATTTCTATAGGTGATTCTCATTTTGCAAACGAGTCCAAGCCTACACATAAAACATCCAAATCCAATCCAATATTGGGCCTACATAGGAAATAAAAAGAATTCAGCCCATGATAAACATATGACGGCAGGCCTAATTATCTGGGCCTACATAGGCCTATTTTTATAGGGGGGTGACATTGATTGGGCTTCATCTTTCAACTCGAGTTGGGCCTTGTTGTCTGGGCCGATCAGTCCAGCCCATGAACAAAAGAACTCGACAAAACACGGGCAACATATGTTCGATGACATAAGCATGACCTTAGTTAGACAAGGAAAAAAAAAGGAGATAAAAAAATAATAATCTCGAGAGAGAGAAAAGTCAGATGCAGTAGGTCAACGGCCCAAAGGCCGAAGCCAACGGATCCATTCCGCAGCCATGGTTAAGTTTTTCAAAAGTGATCAACAACTAATCCTTCCCACTAATCACTCGTCGTCATCATCAGCTCCATCTAATCACTTCACGTGGCAGCCACAACCGACGGCCGTGATCATCTTCTCCCCACCGTTGACATTCAGCAAACGGCACACATTTTTCCATTTTCTGATATGTGGGGCCCACTGTGGGCGAACCCATGTGACAGTAGTTTTGTCTATCCGTTCCGTTTTGCCTGTTCCTCCCATAGACAGGTCAGCGTACGGTGTGGTTTTGTGGCTGGCCGAGCTGATGATCCAACGTACGGTTAGGGCCTGTTCAGATTGGTATCATTTTTAGCCATATCATTTGTTGGTAGTAGCAAAAAATTGGCTGCATTCAGTTTCTTATCAAATATTGGCAAAAGCTATCAAAATTTGGTAATTTCACAATAGCAACAAAAGTATTGGCAAAATTTGTGGGCAACAAACTAAACACTGCTAACAAAACTTGCCCTACCAAATTTTGGCAACATCACCAACTTGTTAAATTTTAATATAGTCAAATAATAGAATGATTGAAAGTGGCTAAAATCTGAACAACCACTTACATCTGAGCTGTCGCCTACTCTCCTACCAAACACTAACAAGAAATGTTTTCAAGGGTACAAGGTACAACAAGCCCTTTGGTAGAGCATTGCATTCATCAGACATCAGACCAACCTACCAATTGCCAAAGTAAAATCTAGTACAAACAACATTAATGTCTGCCTAATTGTGCCAGATGATATATTTCATATTGCATTCATCAAATAATCGATGATTCGTGTGGTAATTTTTTTTTGTCATTTTCTTGTTTTTTCACATCTTTACGGTTGTGTCGTAAGAATATTAGGTGATGAATATTGAATGTTCTTTTAAAAATAATCTCAATGAGTATACCCAATATAACTTTAATGGAAATGTCATCAATGGGAATACCTGTTATCCGTTCAAATACATTGGCCACATTACCACAAGCGGTATTGATTTAGGCTTATTACCTTATGCTTATAAGTAGACTTTTTTTTAACTTATATGGTTTTATAAACTAGTAGATTTTAAGCCTTAAGTATAATGGTATAGTCCTACATTTATTTCAACTTAAGCCAAAAAAAAAACTACACCGACATCAAGCCAACTTTTGGAAAAGAATGATTTATGGCTTAAAGAAAGCCTAAAAGAAAAGCTAGTTGTTTATTTGCCTTAGACTTTTTGGCTTATATATCTAAACAAAGAGGGCTGAAGTAGCTTAACAGACATGTAGAAGCATTCATTAGACCAACCTAATGTTTGCCAAAGTTAACCTAAGTCAAGTTGATATTGATGTCGTCATATGTGTACCAAATGGTATATTTCATCTTGTATTGTTAAAATGATCGATGGTTCGTGAATATTTTCCATTCCCACGTCTTTGGTTGAGTGTGAGAATTTTAGGTAAGGGGTTAAAAGAGAATCACATCAAATATACCCAGTACAACTTTAACGAAAATGCCATTCATGAGAAAACATGTTACCCACTCAAATATATTTCACAAGACCACAAGAGGTATAGGTGTATATTACCTGATAAATTAGCTTAATAAATATGTTGCATTCATCAGATCAACCTAACATTAATTTGTCAAAGAAAAACCTAGGGCAAGTTAGCATTAATGTCATCCTATGTGTACCAAATGGTATATTTAATCATGTATATTGATAATTAAAATGATCGATGTTTTTTTTTTGCTGCAAATTTTTTGGTGTTATATTTTTCACACTTCATATATAGTTGAGTTGTGACAATTTTGGGTAAGGATTTTCGAAAAGAGAAGCTCATTGAATATACCCAATACAACTTTAACAAAAATATCGTCAATGAGAAACATGTTACCTGCTCAAATATATATATGGTCCACACAAGAGTTGTTTTTAATATAATGGATAAATCTGGCTTTGAATCATCTACAAGAGGTGTCCATTAATAGACGAAGTAGCTTAACAAACATGTATGGGGTTGTACGGTACGCTCAACAAATACTCCCTCCGTTCCATAATATAAGGCGCGATCAAACTTGGCATAGTCTTCAAAAATTAACTTCAACATTTAATATCTCATATATTATAATATTTTTTATTACAAAATTATAGTCATATGAAAGTAGATTTAAATGTCATTTCAATGATATTATTTTTATCAAATAAAGTTTAAATAACAATACACAAATTATTGGTCAAATACTTGAATAGCTAAATCTTAAAAACCGTGCGCACCTTATATTATGGAACGGAGGTAGTAGCTGCAAAACATCCAGCAACTACAGGTGCGAACACATTAATCTCTCCATAGCAGCATTTGCAAAAGAAGCGGCGAGCACATCCTATATAAGCGTTCATCAGACCAACCTAACATTTTCAAAGTAAACCATAGTCCATATAGGACAATTAAGTTAGCATTGTGCATTGATGCTGTCCGTGTGTACCAAATGGTATATTTCATCTTGATATTTAATCAATCAAGTAACTAATAGTTTGTATGGTAAACTTCTTTATCTTTTTCTGACACCCTAATAGCCGAGTTATGGGATTTTTAGCCAGGAGAATTCGAAAAAGGAGTAGCTTAATTTTTTATTGACTGAAATTACTGCGGGCTTGGGCCAGCAGTGAGAATTTTATAAAAGAATAAAGTATCTACAAGTTACAGGAGGAGGAAAAAAGAGCAAAGATTTCAAGGTTTGTAACCAATCAAACACTACTTTTTTTTTAAGTATCCTTCATTCTGCAGACATGCAGAAGAACCTTGTTTATGAAAAGAGCTCTCCACCACTGACAAGACGGCTGGACATTCCGAAAAATTAGAGTATTCCTTTGCTTCTAAATGTGCCAAGTCGCCAGGAAAACAGTTTCCAAGAAAAACCTCATAGGAAATCTGATGCGAGCGAAGATATAATCAATTCAGAAGGAGTAGCTTAATTACTGAACATCTTATCAATTCAGCTTTAAAAAGATATAATCAATGAAAAAGATATATTATATACCGGCTTAAATCCATTGTCCACGAGAGAGATATATGCCCGTTATCAGATGGAGTGGCTTAACAAACAGGTATAAGCAACCTCAGCTCACACTCAATAGTACCTAGCATTTTTCCGTGCACAGGGAAAGCCTTCTTGATTTGGCGCAATTAACAAAGAATCCGGCCTAACCTTTTGGGCAAAGCTAAGTTACATGTTCATTGGGGAAGCTTCAGCTAGTGGCTCACCTAAGCTAGTGCAATGCAATGCAATTTAACAATCACCCTGTCTAAATAATTCCAGGGGCCAGACTCCTTGCATTCCCTTGCCTTGACACCATCTTTCTAAATCGAAATGGTTTAAGAATTAATGATGGTGTTGCTCCACTTTGGACCCGACCAACAAAAAACACCAACGTCCAGGATCTTAGAGACACCATCATCTCACTTCCCACCAAAATTCTTCTCCACGCACGCACGGCATGTTAGAAACAATGGTGCTAAGTTGAAACTTTGCATGCATGATTCTCTTTTTTGGTATGCTCTACCTTTTCTTTTTATGAAAAAGACGTATTGTTGCCGATCGCTGTCATACATTTGTTCCATATATGCTTTCTTTTTACTTGTATAAGTAGCCATGTTATGGACTTCCCTCGACTAATGGCTCACATCCATCCGTAAACAGTGTTATGCTTTTTTTTTTAAAAAAAAACTAAATTAGCGTGATTTAGAAAGACTCGCGGATATGTATGCGGAAACAGGTGACCATCGTATGATACGATGAGTGGCTTAAAATCCGACTATAAAATAGAACCAAAGATAAATATTGCCGACTAATAGCCAGAAAAATAGCTATAATTCATTCTTTCACCTCTCTGAACAATAGCGATTGCATACTGTGCCTCATGGGTACATAGGACACTATTATAATTTAATTTGCACACCCATATTACACTTGTATATACAAGTGTAATACTCCAATTTGATGATTAAAATATAAGACATGCAACCGTTACATAGTGTCAAATTTAGGACATACCATGTAAATTTTTGGATTCGCCCCTGCCTTTGGAGAATGGCTGCAAGCTCATCACATGGCCAGCAACAATCAACAAACAAACCCACCAAAATAAAACCGGAGAAGGAAGCAAATGCAGTGTATCTTTCGGCCTCCTCTCGCTTTCCCACTTTGGTGCCAGCCAACCACACATATTTGCATGAGGACTTTCTTCCTCCCCATCACCTGCGAAATAGAAAGAACAAGGACAAAAAATAACAAGCAAAAAAGCATGCAAATGGCATTGCTTAAGAACAATTATTTGTAGCCCCACTTGAGGCACAACTTGTAGTGCTCGTTAAACCAATCCAGCAAAGTGAGCAACCATCACACATTGGCATCATCCACATTAAACTACACAACAAAATTTGAGGTTGGGGCCTTTCTGTTTATTTTCTTTAATTCTGGTTTTGTTTTGCTTGTCCTGCTTTATATTTGCAGTTTCCCTGGGACTCCTTTTGTGACATAATTGTGTCGACACTCAACATAACAGAAGGAATTTTTGATAAACAAAAAGTATAATTATTTATTAAGTAATGTATTGTCAAAAGTAAAGCTTTTTCTGACGAAAATAATACTGATATTCTGAAGGTTCATCTTCGTATGGCGTGAGATAGTGAAAGAGTGACACTATCCTTGAGTGTATCTCAAACTATACCAGGTCAAATTACACATCTTCTTCAGTCTTAAATTAACAACCTTTGCATTGAAATAAGCATATGTGTAAATACATACACATAAAAATAATCCAAGAAGTACATACTGCATCTGTATTAGCGACTAACGGTCTGTACCACAAATCCAAATCCCCAAACGCACAATTTGTACTACTTTGAAAAGAAGACAAGACCTTACCACAACTGCTTCACCAAATTCAAACCAACCAACCACATTAGAACAATTCAAAGTCTAATATACATCATTCACACCTCTCACTAACTAACCAGTCTAGCAAAAAACCAATTTTTATAGGCAATAGAGTGGAGTAAAAACAAACAAGCAAAAACAAACTCTCTAAGGTTAACCACAAAAGCCAAACAAAAAAAAATCTAAAAACTAAACCCTACTAGGGTTATGATAATAAATAATGATTAATTAATTAATGGCCTTGTTATTGGATGCTCCTCTCTTTCTACTACCAACTATCAAAAGCAACGGAAACAGCTGCAGAATACCGTGACCTCTCTCCAATCTCTCTCCTCCTCCTCGACGCGGCTTAATGCCTCGAGCTGGCCGACGCTGACCTCGCCGCCGGCGACTCGGCTCGGCCGCCGGAGCAGCTGCCGGGGGTAAGTGATACTCCTCTCCCTCCCTCCGCTGTCTCGAGGCGGCGGCGTTCAATCGGGCGGTTTTTATTTGGTGGTTGTTTCGAGGAAGTGGTGCTCGATCTGGGTTAGTGGGATCGCCGGATTGTTGCTCCGGGGAGCTCGCCGGAGGTTGGATTCCGCCTCCGGTGGCGGCCACGTGGTTTTCCCGTGGTCTGCGGGTTCTATCTAGTGTGAATTTTGAATTTCGCGGCGCGTTTTGGGAGGTGTGTTCCCCTTGGATCCCCCCGCTGTTTATCCTTCCATTTTTGGGGAAGATTTCGGTGGGGTTTGTATGGTAAAGCCGCGATTTTGGGGCTTCGTGTGCTAACAAAGGCTTGATTTTTTCTACCCCTCTCTTTGTGTTCGTCTCAGATTTGGTCGCCATGGTGGAATTGCGCTGAGGCATCAATCAGCAAGGCTTAGGCTTGGGGATTCTCCGGCGCATGCTGTGATTTCGCCGGAGAATCTCTCCGTATTCCAGCCTGTGGGACCTCGAAGCGATGGCCGCCGCCGGCGGCGGCGGCGGCGGCGACGGCGATGCCAAGTACAACTCGTACAAGGCACCGGGGCTGCGCGGCGCGATACTGGAGGCGGTACACGTGTCCTGCCTCGAGGACCGATACTCGCTTGGGCCCCAGCTCGGGTGGGGCCAGTTCGGCGTGATCCGGTCGTGCTCCGACATGGTCACCGGCGAGCCCCTCGCCTGCAAATCCATCGCCAAGGACAGGTTAGTGTCCCCCGATGACGTCAGAGGGGTCAAGCTCGAGATCGAGGTCATGGCGCGCCTCTCTGGCCACCCAAATGTCGTTGACCTCAAGGCCGTCTACGAGGATGAGGAATCTGTTCACCTTGTCATGGAGCTTTGCGCCGGTGGCGAGCTCTTCCACCGGCTCGAAGAGCGCGGCTGCTTCTCTGAACATGAAGCCGCCGCGCTTTTCCGCTACCTTATGGAGGTTGTGGCTCATTGTCATAGCAAGGGGATTGTTCATCGGGATCTTAAGCCGGAGAACATACTCCTTGTCAGCAAATCGCCGTCTTCGCCGATCAAACTCGCCGATTTCGGTCTTGCTACCTATATCCAGCCTGGTATAGTCGGAACTCTGAACAATTCTTTGGCTGCAATTGGGGAAGAGTGGTGTTTTGGAAGCTGAAATTGGGTTTTGGCTTTGTCAGGTCGAAGCTTGAGTGGCATGGTGGGGAGTCCATTTTACATTGCGCCGGAGGTGCTTGCCGGTGGGTACAGTGAGGCTGCCGATGTGTGGAGCGCGGGTGTTATACTTTACATCCTTCTCAGTGGCATCCCACCGTTTTGGGGGAAAACCAAATCGAAGATTTTTGAGTGTATTAGGTCGACGGAGCTGCGGTTTCCTTCTGATCCCTGGGACAAGGTTTCTGATTCAGCGAAGGAGCTAATAACCGAGATGCTGCGGCGGGATCCTCGACAGAGGCTCACAGCCAAGCAGGTCCTAGGTGAGACATGACTCCGATCTTTTCAGAAACCACACACTTACAATTTTATGTCCTTTTTTCTACATCACTAGCATCATATTGAGAACTTGTAGCCCGTTCTTTTAATCCCTGCCCTCCTGATCACTGGTATAATTTTTTTTAGATAATGGATTTATTAATCCGTCCTCTATATCCACGAAAAGATCACTGGTATAAATACATGCAACTGAAATGTAGACCAGAACATATAGAAATTAATTAAAAATTTCCTGATAAGTTTAGCTTTGTTTACTTTACAAATTGTCAAATTGAATAAACTAATAAAACTTAGCTGCTAAGTACTGAGCTAGTTCCAGCTCAAGTTGGCTGGTAGTCTAATGCTATTCCTAATTTAAGGGGAAAAAAAAGCTGAGTTGCATCACATTTTGTGGTAGGGTCATGTTCTAGTAGATCCACTATGGTACAGATAAAATTTAAAATTTGTTGGTACTTCATCACCTTTTGTTTACTGTGGCCTTTCCTTTAGTTTTGCCAAATCATTCTGTCATCCTTTGTGGAATCTTTGTTTTGCTGTCATTGCATCATTCCTGGACCTTACTGTACAGATCAGCTGTTAATGATTCCTTTCCCCATTTTTTTGGAAATGCTCACCATGTGGAGTTATCTAAACAAACTGTTGTTGCACAGAGCATTCCTGGATACAAGAACACGCTGATCAATCACAAGATTCTTGTGGACATTGCCACGAGATCAACCTCAGAGGAGAGGACTCTAGCTCATGTTCATTCTCGACGCCGATGGCATCATGCAGCCGCGATGTGAGCTTCAACACCGGTGGCCCGGTCGCCTACCAAAGCATGTCGGAAGAAGCATGCTCCCCCACATTCGCTTGCAGATCCTCATTCTCTGCATTCGTCGCGGAGAACGCTCCATCATGCGCGCTCTCGGGGTTCTCCTTCGGTGGCGTCTGTGATCCCAGTGACGCCGTTTTCACCTCACCAGTCACAACAATGCCGAGCTTCTCCTTCTTCTGCGGTCAAGAATCCGGTGATCCTCAACCGTCACCGTCAGGCGACTGCGAATTGGGCGAGAAAGCTCATAGTGGCACAGTGGTGGCCCTTGTTTCGTCCTCGGCTCCAAGGACGGCAGAGATTATGCGGGTGGCCGTAAGGGCGAACCCGTCGCGCGCCATCGGAATCAACAGCCGGAGGAACCACACAATCGCCGCCGGCGAGCGGGAGCACCTGGACGTGGCGGTCGCAGAGTCCGTGATACGGTGGGCGTCCTGCACCAACCTGTCGACGACGCACTCGCTCCAAGCCTCGCTGGTGTGCTAGCATTTTCGCTCATATCTGTGCAATGCTCCCCTCCGTGACTTGTACTCTGAGAGTGTTTTTATGTGGTCTCTACCTTGCTTGCTGAGTTTCTTGCACAGTTGCACTGCGATGCAATCATGCTCATGCAAGCTGAAAGTTAAGAGAGTGAGATGAGATGGGATGAGATGAATGAGAGTGTCAGTGGTAGAATGTAACATGGACCTGATGATATATATCGTTATACTAGTAGATTATTACCGACTAGTGTGGTTGCTTGCTGTGTGTTGAATGGTTTTTTAGGGGTTCCTTTGTGCACTTGTCGGTGTCATGGAATGTTGTTACTCATCCACTAATAACATCCGATCAAGGCTTGCAAAAATGCGAAGAGATCCACGTCAGATTGGACTTCAGATTTGTGCCACTTTCTCTGTGAGCTCGAATGCTCTAGCAGACAAACTTAAACCGAAGTTGACACCTATGTTTTACTTGGTTCAAGAAACATTCCAAATTCCTAATTCTGAAAAGGAGGTCAAACAATAGATTATTTATCCACTACAAAACAAAGAAAAAAGAGTAAAATTTATAAAACTATAGATACTTCGTACGGTCTATTACAAAACTACAGATTTAAAAACTTATTTTACAAGATCTAGTATCTTCGCTTATCACAAAGCTACATGTATTTTGCACAATTTATCACAAAATTATAGATTTAAGAACTTTTTTTTATAAAATTACATATTCAATTCTTTATTTATCCCAAAATTATAAATTTAGTGTCTCCATTATCACAAAACTACAGGTTTTAGCATTGTTAAAAATATACTTTTGGAATAATATAGAACACCAAATCTATAGTTTTGTGATAAACGACACTAAACCTGTAGTTTTATGACAAAAAAATACACTAAATCTACAGTTTTGTGAAATGAGTTTTTAAATATGTATTTTTGTGATAGATTGTACAAATACATGTAGTTTTACAATAAATGGATACACTAAATCTATGATTTTGTGAAATGAGCTTTCTTAAATCTGTAGTTTGTGATAGGTTGTAAAAAATATATGTAGTTTGTGATAAACTTTCTTAAATATGTAGTTTTTTCTTAAAAAAAAGTTCTGTGAAATTTACTCAAGAAAAAACAAGGGTCATTCAACAACTCAACATAGGGAGCGGGAGAACGATTTCGTGATCAAGTTTACTCTTGGGCCCTATTTATTTTGGAGGAAAAATGGAGGATTTGGATTCCTAAGGATTGTTTCATATGAATGTCATTCGTTTTGTAGAATTGTGCCATAGGAATATCAAAGGAAATTTTCCCTTTCCTACTGGCACAAGAGAAAACATAGAAAAATTTCCTCCACTCCAACCTCATGAAAAAATTCCTATGGATTAAAGTGTCACACAATCCCATTCCTCCATATTTTCTATTACTATGGAGGTGAAATTCCTCCGAAACGAATAGGGCCTTAGAAGTTTCTCTAACAACATGAATTCCTGATCCTATGGGCCATCTCTGGGCTCACACAGCATATCACTATTAAGCCCACGGCCCATACACGGTGGGCCGAAACAAACCAAGTCGTCTTCTTCCTCGAGACCTCGACTCCACCGCTCCGTCCCCTTCGCCTTCGCCGCTCGTCGAACACCAATGGCCACCGCCGCCGCCGCAAACGACGAAGGCGCCAGGCTAGACTCCTTCCTCCAATGGCTCCAGGTAGGGCTCCTCCTCCTGCACACCTCCCTTTACTCACATCCTCGCCAATTTTCCAATCCCTAAACCCCTGGGTCCTCCTCTCCTCTCCGCAGGCAAACGGCGGCGAACTCCGCGGCTGCACGATCCGCCGCAGCGGCCGGGAGGGGTACGGGGTCTTCTCCACCGCCGCCTATTCCGGCGCCACCGACGGTAACATTTCCCATCCCACTACCTCTCTCCGCGAGGTTTTAGGAGGCGCTGACTCGCGCGTTGCTTGCAGAGGTGGTGATGGTGGTGCCGCTCGATCTCGCCATAACTCCGATGCGGGTGCTGCAGGACCCGCTCGTCGGGCCGCGGTGCCGCGCGCTCTTCGAGGAAGGAGGTGTCGATGACCGCCTCCTCGTCATGCTCTTCCTCATCGTCGAGCGACTCCGCCCTAGCTCCCTCTGGAAGCCGTATGGTCGCAAAATTGAACATCTATCCATGTTAAACAACTTGCTCGGTGATTGAATTTTAGTAATTTCTGTGTAGGTATTTGGATATGCTTCCAAGCACATTCGGTAGCTCCATTTGGTTTACTGAAGATGAGCTTGCTGAGTTGGAAGGGACGACACTGCACCGTGCTACCGTGATGCAGGTTTATCAGTTTAAACGTGTTCCTTTAGTTCGTTGGGATGTTTTGGCCTTTTGGGTAGCCTTGAGCAAATTGTTTGAAATGGACATGTGATGATTTTGTTTCAGAGGAAGTCATTGCAAACCTTATTTGACGGCAAGGTTAAAGGTCTGGTTGGGGAGCTCTTAAATGTCGACGAATCAGGAAGGTTTGTACTGATTTTGCATCATTCTCGAATGCTGCTACTTCATTCTTATCTTTTTTTACGAAGCAAACATGTATAGTTTTCTTCACATTTTAGCATACATTTCGCTAATGCGGGTCTGCGGTACATGGGATTGCACCTCAAACTATGATACAAAGAATAGCTTCTCACTTGGCAAGTGATTTGGGGTAATACATGTTTCCTTGTTATGTGTGTATGGCATTAGTTGTCATCTGGAATAGTGTCTATTTTTATTTGATAGGAACAAGCACTGCCAAGATAGCAATGCTGCGCTATGGGATAAGTTGCAACTTTGCTTTTGCAGAACACTTCAAAATTTTGTTGACATGGCATGGGTTTAACATATAAATACGTCAGAAATAATTTAAATGCACTATATATACTGGGCTTTGTGTACCTGTTAAGTATTTTGATCTATATATTATTTTCAGCCGATCCCTATTAAATTTATATTTTCTTGTGAAGGTACCGATGTGCTAAGAAGAGTGCACCCCACATGATTTTTGTTTATCAATTTCTTGTGTACTTAAAAGTTGAAACCCATGAACCTGCAAGTGATAACTCAATTTATGTCTGTATGCCCTCTTACTGAGCTTGTGCTTTTTACTGCTTAGTATGGCGATTGGCAACGATATACCAATATGGCTAATTCTCATAACTCTCTCATGTATCCCTTTTGTTCATGTTTACTGACAACGCAATACATTTTATTTAACAGTAAAACTATCACAATATTGTTTGCAGCTCATCCGAAGTGCAGTTCGAAGACTTCCTTTGGTATGTATAATTTGCTTTGCATTTGCAGTGGAAAACATGGTATAGTACTGAGCTTTTTTTTTTTTTTGCGATATTACATGGTATAGGACTTGCCTTTTCTTTTGCGGGGAATAGTATAAGCCTTACTGGTTCATAGATTCATAGTATGGCATATCATGTTAATTTCTTGTGTAAATGATTCAGTGAACTATTTTTTTTTGGTCAAATTAGGCACTAGTCTACAGAATGGTGAGCTACTTTTATGATTTTCAAGCCTTCAAGGCAAAAACTAGATTATTCATAAGAAATATGTACTTAATGGAGTGATGGCTTCGACTTTTAGCTCCTTCCATACATATCTTGATTAACAGTTTCTCACAATTAAATAAGTGAAAATGCAATATACACATGTGATGCAGGGTCCTTGCCTCCTTGGCATAGTTGCAGGTTTACTTCCCTGGTTTCCTTGTTTTATGTTACTCAGTAGCATGTCTCTTTGGCAGGGCAAACTCAATCTTCTGGACTCGAGCATTGAACATACCAATGCCTCGTTCTTATGTTTTTCCGGAATCATTAGACGAAAAACAGACCAAAATTGGTGATGATTGTTGTGATCCTAGTATCAGTGTCCCTCAGGTTAATTGCAACCTTTCTGACCAAGCTGATATTAGCAATTCAATGGTTCTTCTCAATTGTGTCATTTACTCATTGTTTTGTGGCTTACTTTTCCCCCATAATTATATGTGGTTATTTATGATTTTTTCCCTAATGTTCAACCTATCTGAAAAGTGAAAAGAGTGGTAAACATTGGTTACTTAGCTTTTTCCTGTCATGAAGAGTAACATAGGACCTTGAAAGGGATTTTGTTGTCTAGGAGGAACACAATACCTTTTTTGGTTCTGAAAATTTTTCATACCCACTGAGAAATCCTGTTACTTAAAACATATATTGGGGTTCAAGGTTACAAGGTATGTGCCACACACACACATAAAAAAATAATAAAATAAAACTGAATGGGGTTTCACTTAACAAACCAGTTGCATACCTGATATTACAAGGTAGAAACAAGAAAAATGAGTTTATAGGTTGTGGTTTTGTTAATAATAGTAATAGGCTATTGTCTACAGTTATCTTAAACAAAAATATACTTGGGACATTCTACAATTTGCCCTCATGGAAACACCATATACTTTTGAGGATCATCATATACTTTGCCAATCTAAATATAGATTCATATTGTCTAACACATCATTGTTTATAATTATGCCAAATGGTATTTTTGGTTTTGATCTTAATTAGTTCACCATGTCTGCCTGTTCCAGAGTTTAACATGCTAACTATTTGTTTGCAGATAACAGGGGCTGGCATTACAGTAAACAATACCAGTGGCAACGATAATCCTAAGTCAAGTAATACAGAGTCAATTTGGGTTGAAGGCCTTGTCCCTGGAATCGACTTTTGTAATCATAGTAAGAATCTAATTTGCAAGTATTTGAATGAAAATTGTTTAGTGAGAATAAATATTTCTTTATTGAAAACATGTTATTTTCAGTCTTACTTAGGTGTATTGTACTTTTCAGATGTAAAGGCTCTGGCAACATGGGAAGTTGATTCTGCAGGACATGTTACTGGAAGTCCTTCAATGTACCTTGTACTTGGTACAATGTAACTCCACTTCTCCTTTGATAAGAAAACCATATGAACTTTCCTTTAAACAAATATTGTGATACAGATTATAGATCTCATTTGCGACTGTTTGTTTTTTGTATCTCCCTCTAGCTGATAAAAGCTTAGCTACGTCTGGAACAGAGATCTGCATAAATTATGGCAACAAAGGAAATGAGGTATGACTCGCATAGTTACATATGTGCTGATCTGGACTGACTAGTTTGTAAATAAGTGCTCTCTTTTTCTTTTTCAAGTTGTTTGGTCTTAGTTTTATCATACTTGTTATGTGTGACTTGGATAGTTAGATAGAAGATTGATGTCATTGTTTCATTCTCATGTATATTGTGGCCTCTGTGTCACAATTTCTATATGTACAAATACATATAACAAACTATTGATATACAGCTACAATAGATTTACCCACACAAAAATTCTTTTGAGTTTTGCACCCCTAGATATTTATTGCAGCTCAGACAAACAATCCAGAAAAGTTATGGTATTTCATTAGTCCTGTCATCCTAGGCATGTCTTTAAAAAAGGGAATAGGAAAGATTGATGGAGATGAACTTCTTGGGAGCTCTGTGGCCCCCTTTGTTTCATCACTGGACCTAGTTTGATTTTATTTGATCGTGGATTCACATTTCCTTAGTTCCTTATGAATTTATATTTAACACACATGCTGAGGTATACGTGTATGTTAGAGTTGTAAATAATCTTACTTTGGGGCTTCTAACTGATAGATGATTTTAAAACTCTATAGCCAACGAAAGAAGCTGCAGTGCCATGTTTTCAGGTGTAACAGCACAGCAGATCAAAGTCGAACTAGTGAAGCCATCGTACTCCTATTTATGGTTACTGAAACATAGCTGCTGATGAAATGACTGTTGTTTACTCACAGGAACTACTATACCTCTATGGATTTGTGATTGACAACAATCCTGACGATTACCTCATGGTAACACTCAGTAAGAGATTACTTTTAACAAAAAAGTGTTAGCAATTTGTGTTTCTTTGTCGTATATTCCTGCCACTCTATTATCAGGTAACCATTATTTCAAATGTACTCTCCAGATAAATTCGTAAGCCTAAACTGTATTGGTGTTCTGGATACATAAAGGATCAAACTTTTAGTGAACTGTTTAAAAGAAAATAAACATTATTCACTGGGAGATCTCTTTTCATTTTGAGAAGCATGAAATCGTGCATACCCATCCTTTTGACATGCTCCATATGTTCACAGTGATAAGATGGTTCATACTTGATATTTCTTCTGTTTTGGCGTCCTTCCTTAAGAAAGTACCTACCTTTCGATGTCTTATCTACTTGCTCTGAATGCAGGTTCATTATCCAGCAGAAGCTCTTAGACAGGTACAATCTACTGATATTAAGATGAAGCTACTGGAGATGCAGGTAACCGGTGTTAGCTCTATTTTTTTTGTTAATTTACGGTGAATGTTCTGACAAATACAGACCCAATAAATATTCTTTGACAACACTGGTCTCACTTTTCACATCTTCTGTGTTTACAGAATGCCGAACTGCGATGTCTTTTACCTCGGAGTTTGCTTGAAAATGGATTTTTCGGCAGCTGTTCTGGTGAAAACAAGGAGAACAAAAAGAATGCAATTCCTTTTTCTAGTTATAGCTGGAGTGGTCAACGCAAGGTTCCATCATATATCCAGAAAGTTGTTTTCCCTCAGGAATTTATAAGTACTCTACGTACAATTGCTCTGCAAGATCATGAGCTTGAGCATGCCGCTTCAATGCTTGGAGAGGTTAGTGCTTTTCACACTATCCTGTGAGTTTAGCTTCAAAGGCTAGCCTGTGGGTTTAGCTTCAAAGAAACCAGGTTGCATTAGTTGCATATGAGACATTGCCTTTGTCTGTCTGTCTGTCTCTCTCTCTTTTTCCCCTTTTGGGACGTTTTAGTACCCCCAAATATTGCATGGCATGTTCGTAACCATCTGATCTGTTGAGAAGAGGCTAACATCAACCATCTGATCTGTTGAGAAGAGGCTAACATCTTTGGCAAGAAAACACCTGGGCAGAGAGTTTATCCACAATAACAAAACATCTTTTTCTGAACCATTTAACCTATGAAGCAAAAGAAAAAGATCATTCTTAAAGCTAAATCTCCAAGATTGCAAAGAGGGAGCCTCTCCATCAAAAATAGCTGCATTTCTCTGTGTTCCATATATGCCAAGATGCATATAAAATCTTCTCCACAAAATGAGAACCATGATATAATAACTTTGCATTCTGTAACATATTTCCAAACTCTAATGATGTTTCCCAAGTAATTAAAAAAAAACTGGGCTAGTAGCTTGCCTTTGCTTTTACAAGCCATCTACTGTCAAAATGTATCGAACAGACCTTAGAGTAGTATTTATCCATTCTTATTAACCAGCATCGTCCTGTACTTGTACTTGATAAGTCGGCAAACAGTATTTCACAAAAATAACGCCTGTGCTTTCAAACTACCGTAGTGTCCATGAGTCCAAAATTTATCGCACGTGATACTAATTTGGGCAGCATTATCCCTCATAATTACTTGGTGGTATGAAGGCCGCATGTATGAATAAGGTTGTTTACTCATCATGAAAGGATCCATAGTGCTTTTGAAGTTGTTATGCTATCTACTTACACATTCTCTGATATGGCATTAATGTTCTCATAATTTATTTATTTTTCTTGGCTTCCAGCGTTATTCTGTATGAGCATATTTATTTTACTACCTTTTTTCAAATTAAGCAGCTTAGCATACCCTGGGATCTTGCTTCTGGTGTTGCAAAGTTTTAAGCAATGCATTCAATTTTTCATGGTAAATTGATTGTAGAAATCCTTTGAATTTGTTCGTGTAGATTGGATCTAATGAAGATAGAGATCCTTCCAGTGAAGAGCTTCGGAGTGCTATATGGGAGGTCAGCGGTGATAATGGAGCATTGAGTTTGCTTGTGGATCTTCTTAGAGTCAAGTAACGCACCCACTCTGTTTTCCCCTTGATTTATTTTCGGTGAACTAATATTTTATATGGTGCTGTCAATAATTTATTGATCAAGTCCTTCTCTTTTGCAAGAATGACTGAACTTGAAGAGGGTACTGGAACTGAAGCATCTGACAGCCAACTACTTGAGAAATTCGATCACAGTGATTCAGAAGACGTGACGAGGTAGGGATGTGTTTTTTTTTTTTTTTTTTTGCGTTGGTGAATGGACATTTTCTTTTCTATTTATTTTAGCACGATCATGCTTAACATGTCGATCTATACACTGTGTTGTTGTTGTTGTTGTTGTTTTACAATTGCTCTCATTGTCTTTTTCACAGAAGTGATGAGGGCAACGAGACCAAGTCAAAAATAAATATTAGGTCGTGCATAGTGTACCGCCGAGGTCAAAAGCAGCTGACAAAGTTGTTCCTTAGGGAGGCAGAATATCTTCTGGAGCTTTCGTCAAAAGAAGAGACCTAAGAAAGGAACTCAATAACTCATCGGGTGCGCATTTCCCTTTCCTGATCTCTACATACAGCCGTTAACCATAGACCAAAGTTGTGCCACCAATTCAGCTGTTTACTCCTGTATTACTAGCGTACTCTTGTTCACTGAAAGAAAACTTGTGGATATTGTAACCATCAATTTCTTGGCTGATAAACAGAAAATTACTAATAAAATGTTTGTCTTCTGATGAATCGGTTCCAAGTATATTATTGCTAAACATTGCTACTGACTGTCTCAAAGCATAGCTATTTCTAAATATGAATCGGGATGTCCCGATTCATAACTATAAATAGCTATATTTTAAGATAGGGGTAGTATGAAGTAGTATCGCCGTTTCCGCCAAACATGCTTCCAGATGTAGAACATCTCTATAAACTAACTGTTTGTTTTTAGAAAACAAAACTAACTTTAGTCACTAAAATAATCGAACTGGAAGTGTTATTCATGTTAGCTCGTATTATATGCTTGCCGCTGATCGACAACTGCCAATAGGATTGTTTTTAGCTATAATGAATGGCAATTGCTTTCTATCTCATGTCATCTCTCAAACAAACGGGCTCAATCAAAGTAGCTTCAGTATCAAAGTAGACGGTGGCACAGGTCTGAACACCTACTTGATTACGTTCTCTATTTAATGTTGTAAAGTGTTTTAATTTTTAAATAGATTTATACGTCTTAATGTATGTGTTTATTTGATATGTCTACATTGGATTATATTCCTTACATTCCAAAATACTTGACTCTTTGACTTTTTATTTGCAACATTTGACCATTTAATTTATCGAAAAATTACAAAAATATTATTTATTATTTTTCCGACTTGCTTTATTATTAAAATTATTTTAAACACGAGTTATTTTTTTATATTATATTTTTTAATAAAACAAATGGTCAAACATTGCAAAAAAAAAACATCATTTATTTTGGAAAGAAGGTTGTATAGATGTTAGCGGCTTTAGAGTTGAAGTGAGAAAGCTTTTTTTGTTTGCGGGGGAATAGTGATGGAGTAGCATTGAACATAGGATTAAGAGTGTGAGCAAAGATTAGTATTGACTGTGGATGGACATTTTTATAGACCAACCAATCTCGATAGCATGATGGCAAGATTTGTTATTTTACAACATCTCCCATCCACCTAAAACTAATTAATCGATATACTTTAGCAAAGATTAGTATTGACTGTAGTAGTTTAGTTTGTGATGGAGCTAGTACTGTATTTAAGCAAATGCTGTCGGGTTTACTTGGCAAAGTGGACCAGGTCACTGCCATTTGGCTGTGACGGTGACTCAACATGATGAGATCGCTGGATTGCTGGACCATAGCCGTATCCAGCCGTCCAGCGACGTGCGAAAGATTCACAGAATCCTACTAGCGCCGCCCCCTCTAGGCCCCTAGTCCCACATTAAAAAATTCTGATGAGTCAATCGTGCAGCTGACTCCTTGCATCGCAGGAGTATGCTGCTGCCGCTGCCTGCTGCTTCCTGCTTCGTCACAGTTTGTCGTCCGCCGCGCCGCCCGCGGAAACGCGTCTTCGCCGATTAGGGCCGGTGTGACCACTAATTAATTGATTGATTAGCTAATTAATTAGTCCGTGCGTCAGAGAAGGCTTCCTGATTAATCAAGTAGTACTCCTGGTTTCAAGAGATTTTAGTCTTTTCATCTCTCAATTAGATACACTAACATTTATATGAAAGAATTTAGGCATATGTATAAAGCAAACACATTGATCCATATATATATATATATATATATATGTATATATATATAAAAACATCTTATATATGAAATAGAGAAAATTCTCTCTAATTAATTTATGATGTTGGTTAGCCCAAAAATACCTGACCAATCTCATGCATTTGTGTCGAGACTCGAGAGGGAGCCGTATCAGGCTTGTGGTAACATGTGCCCTTTACTATTAGCCAATTAGGGTTAGTACTCAGCACGTGCCTGAGTGTGCTGACTGCTGAGCACTCTTTGATGGAGTTTTAAGCCATCAGCGCCGGCATATACGAGGTAGTTTTGCAAACGTACGTAGTCGACTTTCTCGTATGATACTAGTATATGGTACGAGGAAAAGAACCACCATCGACCGGCTGCAACTATGTACTTCTGCAGCTAGTGTGAAAACGCCGAAGCGAAAGCGACGTTGGTCTTGTGATAACTGAGCTGCGAGCTCACCAAAATAGTACTACCATATATGTACATAAATACCAAATATATATGCTGATAAGCTGATCGATCCAGTTGTGATATGGATAATTGCCGTTTTGCGCCCCGAAAGATTTTGCCAGCTGATAGCATGATAAGAAGCGCTAAAGTGAAACCAAATTAATAACAGATTCCTAAGACATACACGCATTGATGAAGATCATTTTCGGACTTAACCATATCAAAGCAACCTAGAAATAGCTTAGTAGTACATTTTAGAACAGATGTAGTACTACTTAATTCTGATTTTTCCCCCCTGCCGAATGCCGATAGCATATGGCACTCCTTTTCTTATTGTTTTGTAGGATAAAAATGCGCATATATTCAGTTAAGTATAATTGGTCTCTTAACACTCCAAAAAAGTCAAAAGAAAAGATTACTATAATAGGTCTCTAATCACTAGAGCTGGCATTTTATTCCTCCACAGAAAAAAAAACAGAGAAGGGCATAGCAATTAAATATTTTTTTGCATGCTTTCCCTTGTAGTATTACAAAAGTTCTAATCTTATTTCCTCCCTCCAAAACTCCCTACCAACTCAGCCTTTTATCTTGAAAATAAATTAAAAAACCAAAAAACAAAAAGAATAAAGAAGCAAATCAAATTCTCCATTTGTCCTACAGTACGTTTACTTGTACAGGCCGATCGATGGAGGAGCAAAGCTTGGTTGAGCTCAAAACTGCTCCAACTCAATCATCAGTAATTCCAGAGCGTGACGTCACCTCCACCATACCCACCTGCGCCACCGTCCTCATCCCCATCCATCTGCCACTCTCCGCCGCCGCCGCCCATCCCATCATAATAATACCCCGGCTGATCGAAGCAATCGTAGTACGCGTAATCGTACGCCGCCGCCACGTCATACTCCTCCTGATATTGCATCATCGCCGGCGCGGCGGCGGCGGAGGAGGAAGAAGAGGATGCGTCGGCGGCGGCGGTGGCGTCGGCGAGCTCGATGGCGGCGCGGCGGATGTCGTCGGGGGTGGAAAGCGTAGAAGGGTCGACGCGGAGGAGGCGAGCCGAGTCGGCGAAGTTGAGGCAAGCGCCGCGGCCGCGGAGGGCGAGCGCGGCGACGTCGTGGGCCCGGGCGGCGGCCTCGGCGGTGGCGAAGGTGCCGAGCCAGATCCGCGATTTCTTGTTGGGCTCACGGACCTCGCACACCCACCTCCCCGCCGGCCCACGCCGCCGCACGCCGCGGTACACCGGGTGACGCGTCTCGCGGAATTTCGTCCTCCCCGCCGGCCGCTTCGGCGGCGCCGACATCACCGTCGCGTACTCTCCGCCGCCGTTCATCGATATCTCCTGCTCGTCGTACTCCATTGTTGGGTGGTTGGTTCGATTGATTATGTGTGTTGGATGTGGGGTGGGAAGGGGAGATGGGATGAGGAAGTTTGTGTTTGGGTGTTTGAGCGGGAAGTGGTTGGGTTTATATAGGATTTGGTTTGGGGGAGAGATTGAAGGAAGAAAATGGGGGAAAAAAAAATGAAAAGGACGGCGCGCACGTGGCGAGAGAGGGGAAGGACGGCGAGGTGCTGAGCTGGGAATGGCTGGAGGAGTGGAAACGCGTTTTGGGTTGACGTCACCGTGCGTGGCTCTCGCGACGGAGCAAACGGTGGATGTGGATTGAGTTGGGGTGGCCACGTGGAGATGGCGACACAGGCACGCTTTTGGGCGGCGGCTGACCACTGTACCACCTAGAGAGCAGCTCAAGTCGTGCTCTGAGAAAAGAAAGAAGATTGGTTCTCACGTGTGGGCACTGGGCAACTCAGGGAGGGACGATCCATTTCCGGGATGACAACATACGGTTACTCTGAGCTAATTAATGATATATACTACTCTAAATATTTTCATGCCGTTGACTTTTTAACACATGTTTTTATCGTTTATCTTATTAAAAAAATTATAAAATATGTAAAACTATATATATGCATAAAGGTATATTTAATTAACATGAATCAGAAAGAATTAATAATTACGTAAATTTTTAAATAATACGAACGTTCAAACATGTATACAAAAGTTAATGGCATCAAATATTTAAGAATAGAGGGAGTACTTCTTTCTTTTTCTAAAATGTAAGACGCTAATTATTATCTTTTTAATGTACGTAACTATTTTTTATGTTTTGTTTGATTGTTAAAGATACTTGTTATGTCATGTAGAATGGCATAACTTAACGAACCATAAAATGTATATAAAAAGTTAATGGCGTAATATATTTTATGAGGATTTAGAATTTGTTGATGTCCGAAACATCAATTGAAAGGAACTAAGACAGTTGTTATAGGGCGATCAATCAGAAAATAAAGAACAAAGATCAATCACAGAGGACACGAGATTTTAACGTGAAAAACCCTCCCAAGATGGGAGAGAAAAAACCACGGGCACCAGCCAACAAAAGTTTTCACTATATCGGAGGGTGAGGATACAACGTCGAACGGTGGTTTACAAGAAGTGTATATATATCGGTGAAACCCTAATAGGGTACTGATCACAATTCAACAACAGTACCATGTTAACAAATTGTTAGTGTTGTGTAATTTCTTTCCTTGTTGGCTAAATTTTTTAGTTTATCATCTTGGTTGAATCGAGCTCGAGCTTGTCATTAAGCTGGTTGTAGGTGTGGTTTTTTTACTTTTTAGATTATGAGACAATAGATTAGTAGTGTACATTATATGATAAATTAAACATTATATATTGATATTAAGTCATCAGTTCAATTTTATTCAATATAATTATTAAAATTACTTTATCAATAATTTTTGATGTAAATATTGTTGCCACTTACTCGAGTCAAGATCAAGCGAAGCATACTTACAAGCTCGAACCTACAATAGGCTATATGCTTGTCGGCAGCACTGCGAGGAGCACTTTCCTGCCATGCCTTGATTAGAAAAGTAATTAAAGAAAGAAAATTCCACAATGAAAGATGCTATACCGGAAGTGTAAATATTGCTGGATCAACAATGAAAAATACAAAACGTGATGTAGTACAAAACGCACTGTACTATCCCCCCAAAAAAGTATTACTGTACTAGTAGCTAGTCCGACTGGAGGAAGAGGACATGAGCGCATACTGCTTGGGGAAAAGGGCAAATATTCGTCAGTAGCAGTAGTGTGAAACCGTGGCGAGATGCCCTTCCCCGTTACTGTATTTTTTTACCCTCCAGTATCAGGCTCCCGTTACTGTATTTTTTATAGTATCTGCAGGGTGGGCACTGGCACGTGAGGGAGGCGGTGCTATTGTTGGTTGACGCGATCAGCCTGGGGATCGAGTGAGTGACGACACTGCCACCAGCAAGCCAGACTCACAGAGAGGCAGGCAGTACGTACGGATAGGGAGACGGACACTGCGATGCGAGCGACTGCCGCCCGTCGCGCCGCCCGCGCTAACGCGTGCCTGCCTGCATATTACCCAGACGGATCGACGTACCAGTAGTATTGCCAAAATTTGGTAAGATAGTGATGGTGATGTTTAGTTTGTTGTTAATACCAAGTTTTGGTAAAAGTTATGAGACAAAAAACTTTTAGAATCTACTAATATTTGGTAACTTGCCGAATTTTGGCAACACCAAATATTGATATGGTTGAAAATGGCGATAATCTGAACGGCCCGCATGCGTGGGCTGGTGGGTGGGCGCTCTCTTCCACCTGTTGCGCCCGCGGATCGCATCGAGCGAGCGCGCGCGGTTTGGGTTGTGGGCACGATCGAAGCTGCTGCTGCTGCCTGTTTCTCCCCAATTAACCTTTTGGTGGTGTGGTGTGGTGTGCGTGTGTGTGTGTGTTGACACGCGTGCAAAGTGCGCTGCTCCACCGAATACTCTGATATTTTCGTGCCACGTGGTGCGGTGCGTGCGTACTCGCTGGACGTACGTGAGCGACCGCCGCTTGAACGAGTCGTCGATGACCACGACGACTTGGGCGACGCAACTACGTAGGTAGGAGTACGTGTTTTGCCAGGATTGGATGACGAGCAGACTCAACCCAATCCAAGCTGATCGATGACCTATTACGTACCACGAGCGTGTGCTAATTTAAGCAACTGATCATTGCTTTTCTCAATCTCAATCTTGTGTGAACCGTCCTACCTCCATCTCTCTTTTTCTCAACCTATGCATGATGCAATTTTCGAGCACTTTTGTTCTTTCTGGGTTTGAACGTATTTTTGGGTTTGAATCTGGACATGACGGAGGGAGTACAACATTTGAAACGTCGGGCAGTAATCGTAAAAAAATGACACTATTTTGGCAGCAATTTAACAGAATTTTGACATGTTGCTAAAATGATGGAATTTTTTCTATATAACCCTTTGAAACAAGGGATAGGATAGGAGATTCTTCTTAAGAAATTTTTATAAAATGGTTGATTGCATGTATACGTTGGAGGAATTTTTTGATAGCTCTAACCTCTTGAAAAATTTCCTATAATCTTATTTAATTTCTATATTCTTTCTGTGCTTTTGCAAAAATCTTCGCATTTACATCCTTGTAAAAATTTTATGTATCTTTTCTATCATATTTCATATTACAACTAGTAGTGGAAAATCTCACGAACTGTTGAGTTCTCCATATATAAGAATTATCTTTATTAAACTTTTGCTTGACGTCAAACAAATAAAATCAGACGAAGTAACGCTAAGCTAATTTTCTTGTTGCTGGACATCGGAGAGACAATGTAACGACCTGACCCTCAGACACGCTTAACCTTAGAGATTCTCTCTAAATGAGTTTTCATAAAAATAAGTTGTAATTTATTGGTGTTAGTATTCTATCAATCCTATTAAGCCATGTGCTGGATTAGGATGTGACGTACTCCCTTAGATTTTATATATTTGATGTTGGTTAGTCCAACATCAAATAAAAGTAACCGGAGAGAGTAGTTTGTAACATTTAGGCTCTAAAAAGAATATTCAATGCAACTCAATTTATTATACGACGCCTACACTGTTAACCCCCTTGCGTTTTTGTCCTCGCTTCAGGCAAAACGTTTGAACCGAAGTTACTAGTCCCCGGGCTCCTCTCCGCTAGCCAACTTCTCTAGTATGAATTAGCGAGGTGGGAATAAACCTGCGAGCTACAGTGATTTCCTGCGAACAATGACCAGCCGCTACAGTGTTATATGCGGGCTGTTACAGCTTTTCGGCCTGCTAGCTACAGTAACAGGCCAAAACAGTACCCACCCGTACCTATGGGCTGTTTTTCTCCTTTCCAGCCTGCTATCTACAGTAACATGCCGAAACAGTACCCGCCCATTCCAATGGGGTGGTTTCTCCTTTTCTTTTTCTCTTATTTTGGGCCATTGTTGCCATTCTCAACCATTCCAAAATTTAAAGCCAAAATTTTGGCAACTTGTCAATTGTTGATAATTCTAGAACCTTCTACTCTTAAAATCTCTACCAAAATTTGGTAAGGTAATAAAGTGAACACTACCACCACCTTCTTACCAGATTTTGGTATTACCAAAATTTTTTAAAAAAATTCTTTGGCAACAAAGTGAACGGGGCCTTTTTCTCTCGTTGTTTCTTCTCTTTTCTATTTCCTTTGATTATTACGGGCGTCACAGACAAACCGCGGGCACGCGCCGGCCGGCCGCGCAAAAGTGGGCCGGTGGCGATGCCACCGCTTCCGTACTCATCACCGATCGATCTCCTTGTTGTTTGTTTCCTTGCGGAATTGGGAGTTTCGGCTGGTCAGATCTGTCGCCGCTGATCCCATCGCATGCGAGCCGAGCCTAGCTAGGGACGGCGCACTGACACGTGGCGCGGACGGTCCAGGTGAGGACGACGACGCCGCTGGGCCTGGGGTAACACGTGGCCAGATTGTTGACCGGGTCGTGACGGCGACACGTCGATCGATAGCTAGCTAGGCAGCTAGTACAAAAGTTTCGGGATTCCGTACGTCTCGTGTTGCACTCGTGAGTGACGATGATTTTGTTTTGGCGAGAAAGAAAGAGTGAGCAGCGGTGCGGTCGGTCAGATCAAAGCCACTCTTAAAATTTCGTAGTACAGCAAACTAAATACAATATACCTATCACATTATTATCGTGCAAAGTAGATTATGTATTCAGTGAAAGTGGCGGAGGCAAGAATTCCTCAAGGCTAGGACCAATTCTTTAAGAGTATGGCCAAAATTATTTGTATACCTTATATTTTTAAAATATTAACTGATTTTTTATACATTTCAATAGAAATTTGTGAGATAAACGTAGGCTTGTCTCCACCTCTGCATTTACGGCCACTATTGGTAAGCGACATACTCATCGATTGTAAGATTTATGTGGCGATTTTGTCAATTTCAAGATATGTTGACCTTATCTTTCGTTGAGATATAGGTTTATAGGATGGGTGCACGTGTATGTGGATGCTAGTGTTTAGCTAAAGAAACTTTACTTCCTCATCTCAAAATACAACTTTTTAAAGGATTTAAAAATCACAGACATCTATTATTTAATTTTTTCACACAACTTTTACTCTTAATTAATCACAACCGACACTTATTCAAACCTTAATCCTTTAAAAAAAATTGACATAAATAGCTATGTATCACAAGACGAAGAAAGTACTTACGTAACACCACAGCAAGGGACAATGTTTCAAACAAGATTCGTAAAACACTACTAAATTGAGGTGGTGTTAAAAATAGCAGCAAGTTAACTAGGCCGTGCCACGTGCATGTACTATACCGAGAGAATTTGATTCGGGCATGTCACAAGTCACAACTCGGCACAAACAGACAGACAGATAGAGCCACTCGATTCAGACTTGACTTCTCTAGTATACTCCACTTATATATACAAACATCTAAAGTATACATTGTATAGGGAGGAGTGAGCCAAGGAGAGGAAGATGAAAGGAACTCGAACGGAGGCGTAATAGCTAGCTGGGCTAACTCGAGACGGCCCACCTGCGGCCCAAATAATCTTTATCCACCGACATCCACGGCCACAAGCAGTATGTAAGCAAATCGACAACTACACAAGGAGCATATTAGGAAATGTGCATTAAAATCCGGCCTCTAAATCGAAAACCGGATAGAGAGAAAAACTATGCAAAGACACATATAGAGATGTACTATGATGAATAATATCATTAACTAATCCCCAACAGTAACCAACCATTAGCACCCAGTGCAACATTTTCCATACCAAGTTTCTTATTTTGGTCACAAGCACTGCACCTACAGCTGCAGCAGCACCCCTGAAGATCATAATAATTATAACCCACAAAGGATTCAAACAGCCCTAGTTTTATTTCTTATTGGCGGCGACAACACCGTATGATCTGCCAACTGACGTGCAACCGCCACCTTCATGTGGATCACTTGGATTTGGCTGGGGCTGGAAGCAACTGTAGAGGAAATAAACAGATCAAAATGAAGTTTCAGGTTTTGCGGTTGCTCCGAACAGATGAAAGAATGCATGAAGATATATGTCAGAATAAGGTACCTGATAACAAGCAATGAGTGAGCTAGCAAATCCAAACGCCCCTGTGACACGAGGAGTAACCTTCTTTGGGGCCAATTGCAGCAGCCCTATAGCGACAACTATGTCGAGGCTCGATTTGATGAGAGCGAGACGCCTCTCGTTGCACTTCTGCAGCTTCATCTGATATTGCTCGTTCTGCCATTACCAGTACTGGTCGTTAGCTCATCAAAACCAAAAATGTGCAAATGGTGGTTGTCAATTTCAGGTTATAATATTCATATGAATGGTACCTTATACAGTTCTTGGTGTTTAAGCTCCTTCTCTAACTTCTTCATTGACTTTGATAACCGTTGAAGCTCTGCTGCCTAGAATGATACACTTTTCAGACGGTATTCCTATATAGTGAAAATATCAAGCATATAACCGGATAAATTCTAGAAGTCTGGAAGTTTCATACCTCAATAATACTAGTACATGTATTAGAGCCTAGAAAGCAATAAAATGCTATCTTGCTGAGGAATTCTGCTCGCTCCTTGTTCTGTATAAACAATTAGATTATCATCCATTCATTTATTGTCATCAACTCATCATCTAGGTAGGATAAAACCATATGCTGCATGAAGTTTGTATCAATAATGATGTGAAAAGAAATTCAAACCTTGTATATCCCTGTCCTTCCAGCCCATACAATTTGGTCCAGAAACAGGAAAGTTGATAGCAGGGCATTCTTCGACTGAAGAGGACATAAAAGCAAAATGAGACGATGAAAGGTAAAACAAAAAAACATGTGTTTAACTTATTGATTTCTACAAGGCAATACCAACTTCAGCATACCTTTCCAAGTAAGATCAGGGGAAGTGGAGTTCCTTTGGCGGGAGGACTAATCAAAGCATGCAGATCATTCACAAACTGCAAAACAGTGTGATGCCACAGATCATGCTGGGATATGAAAAATAGCTTCTCATTTGCAAATTCTGCAGTGTAAAAGATTAAACTTTACCTTAAAAAGTCGGAAAACTTTCCGAGCTAAACTAGTTGATTTGTCCACATTCTGTGCAGGTCCTGGTTCTCCATTACTCACAAATTTCGAGCCATATTGTATAGCTCGACAAATCTTATCTCTTGCCTCGGCCTTGTTTAGATATAAAATAAGCAGAGCAAGATCTCCTCTTACACTCTCCAGTGAACTCATATTGTATATGTCTGTCACGCATAGGTGATGTTGGGTAAAAAATTATAGCAGTGAACTAGATAAACTATCTAGGACAGAAACAGGCATGCAATTGAATCAGGAAAAGAAACAACGCAATCCCAAAAATGATGTAGGCTCAGTCATGAAATCTTCTGCATACTGATACTGCAAAAAATGGCTATATCAAAAGCATTGCACGGTTGTAACTTAAAGAATCTTGGATAAATTGGCCATTCAATGTTATTAAGATTGAGAAGACTAGTTATAACTTAAACAACATGTTCAGCTAAGTAAAGAGTTTACATACTACTCCACCGTTTAGCATATAAAGAAGAATACAGGCTAGTTCGATGATACCCAATTTAATTTTGACTGCATTGATACTAAATACAATTGTAATTGACAGGTTAAGATGTGCGCCACTGTTAAAGGTGATGATTTGGGAACGCCTCCCCTCTCAGCTAACTACACCCCCAAAAGTGACTAGCTAGCAAATCATGGAAGAGAGCTGAGTCAAACCCCCTAAGCCCCCTCTTACCTCGGACAGATCAATTCCCTTGGTAGAGTTGACAGTGAAGTGAATGAACTGATGCAAGGTAGCTGACGGACGCACAAGATGGCCGGAGATGAACAATACAAATTGTTCCCCAAGAACGATTTTTTCTTCAATTCCTCTCTGGTAGAGGCGGATGAGCAAACGAATCCTTCGCGCGCGCGAGGGGAAAGCAACCGCCGAATCGAGGCGAAGCGCGAGGGGAAGAAGGGGGTGGTGGTGGGTTCGTACCTGCGAGAGGCGGCGATCTGCGCGCGGGGAGATCGGCTTCGGCGGCGCGGCGGCGGCGGCGGCTGCGGCTGGCGGCTGCTTCGATCAAATCGTGGCCGGCCAAGGCAACAGCAAAGTTGATTTATTGGGCGATCGATCGATGGGGACAGCGAGTAGTCCTCGGTCTGCACGTCTTCCCCTCTCCCCCTCTCAACTGGGACTGCCTGCCTAATTCTTACGCGCACCTTGGAAACGTCCCACCAGTTTTTGCACGTCCGTAGCTCAGGCCTAGTTTCCAAAAATTTTCACCAAAAACATCAAATCGAATTTTAAACACATGCATAAAGCATTAAATATAGATAAAAAATAAAACTAATCTTTTAAGCCTAGTTATGCCATGATTAGTCATAAGTGTTACAGTAACACACATGTGTTAATGATGGATTATTTAGGCTCAGAAAATTCATCCCGCGGTTTCCAGGCTAGCCGTGAAATTAGTTTTTTCATTCGTGTCAAAAACACCTCCCGACATCTGATCAAACGTCTGATGTGACGTTTTCGTGAAAACTTTTCATAAACTAAACAAGGTCTCGGTCAGCATGGGCAAAATTTCACATAATTCAATATTTTTTTTAAGTTTACATCTAACGTTTGTGTTCGGAAGGAGCAATAGTAAAGAGACAATCCGTTCCAACGGATGTTTTCTTCCCCTTCCTGCGATGCTCCTTCCTAGTGCACCTCAACTCCCCTTTTCCTCTTGACCGTAGATCTCACCATCGCCTCCCTCACACGCCCCATGTCTGCACCTCCTCCTTGCTCGCCAACAACTTCTCCAATGTTCGCATCATGGGCGTGAAACCTCGTTGATGCGTCGTCTTCCTTTTCGCTTTGTCACACGCGGGCATGCGATACCCATTGTTGTTGTCGTCGTCTTCATCATCAACATGACATGCGGAGGTACCAGCCATGGTGCCCAAGGTACTAAATCTGGGTACCAGACATGATACCTTCAATTTCTTATTAGAGCCATCGTACCTCTTCGGAGCCGTCCAGGTCCCTCTTAGGTATTCACTCTGCTTCATAATGTAAAATTATGAAAGTAACATTTATTTTATTTATGACTTGCTTTATCATAAAAAATACTTTAAGAATGACTTATCCCTTTTTATATTTACAACAAATTTTTGAATAAGACGAATGGTCAAACGTCATTGCAAAAAGTCAAAACAGTTTACATTTGAGGTAGTACCATATTTTGGTACCCATTATCTGCTCTGTTGCATCCGATCCTTGCCGCCGTTGCCGCTGCCTCAATCTTTTCTAATGTCGTTGCATCTTGCCAGAGCCGTCTAGCTTCCTCTCAGTAATCACAACTTGCAGGGGTCTCGCCGATGACATAGCCTCACTTACCCTCTCTTTGTCTTATCCACAACCTCGTCGGAGATGCAACCTTGTCTGGCGCAACCATGCTAGAGCTGTAGGTGGGATGAGGGAGGGAGGGAGGAGCCATCACGAAGAGAAGAGGAGTGGGGCGTAGAGAGGGGAGAGGATGATGGTGAAGTCGGAGTTGCAGCAAGAGGTAGACGAAGGGTGTCTGTCCAAACAAAACCCTACTCACATACTATAATTGATTTGTGAGATGCTGAAATTCCTAGAGCTCACCTCGCCAACCCCCCACTCGGCCACTCCCTCCCCGCCGCCTCTCCTGGCATCGACTAGTGCCACGACCTCTCTTCATCCTATTGCCGCCTTCTTCTCCTGCCGTCGCCCGATGCGATCGCCTCTCCGCCTCCGCCCACCACCTCTTCACCTCCAGCCACCTCTGCCTCTGCCTCTGCCTCCTTCACGATGCCGTCACCTCTTTTCATAAGGTGGCCTCCTCTCTGGTCTCCATGTAGGAAATTTTCTGTGAATATTGAATTGAAAATTCGGCCAGGACCGAAACCAAACAAGATCGAGGCCGAATTTGTCGGTCTTCAGTTTTTTCCAAGACCGATCGGACTCGAGCATTCGAAGAGCGAATTTTGCTCCAAGACCAAAGACCAAAACCAAATTTCTCGAGTTGACCGAATGCCCAGGCCTACCAACAACAGATATACAACTTTTAGAAAGGGCAATAAGCCTCTTATCATTGCTATACGGTTGATAAGTCGTGTAAAAATGAACAAAGCAATTAAAAATCTATAGCTAAAACTTTTACGTCATTTTCTTATCAATTCTAAAGCTATTGCTGAAAAAAATAAACAACAATAAAAAACTCAAAATAAACTTTAAAATTATAATATGTCCCAAAATTTGAATTTCAGTTATGGTCAGGAGCCAACCAGCAAACGATCGAGCTTTAAGAAAGTCCAAGCTTGGTAGGGTGTACAGTCTGTGTTGAATTTGGATGTGCCCGGATGGAAAACAAGCTGACTAAAACATACTAGCAAATTGGGATAGGTTAACCCGGAAGGAAGCACTTTGTGGGTCCCATGCTGACCGGGACGAGAACGAACTCGTGCGTGCGTATTGGCAGTTTGTTGCGGTTCAAGCCTTTGTTTATCCGTCCTTCTAGGTTTGTTTTGTGAGCCATGACATAATTGTTACTAACGGGCCTTATCTCGTATAAGATGGGCCCTAAACCAACCCATGTGAAATCAAACCCCGTTACTGCTCTTTCCTGATTTTTAAACTCTTTTTTTAAAAAAAGTGCTACAACTAGTTTTTAGTATACTACTTTTTTTATTTGTTCCATGAGGGAAAAAATAAAGGTAGTACGGCTATTTTCTTTCTCTCTCTCTCTCTCTTTTTTTAACTTGCTTTATTTTTTGTTTTAGTAGACATTACTACACGTTTCAAGCATGAGTTCTATAACAACTCTGTTATACGTACGACACATGCGTTCAAACCGTGTATGACTGAAACGGGGATAAGAACAAGCATCGACGGTGTCACATTAACATATGACTCTGGGTCGTTGGGCCACAGGCCACAAAGTTAACAGCTCACACACGTCAAAGACAATGTCGTATGTATAACATTTTTGTTTCTACTTCCTCCGGGCTTTTATATTTGACATTGAATGAGCTAACCAACATTAAATAAATGGAGACGGAGGGAGTATGAACGATCAACACCATTTTATTTTGTTTATAAAAAAAGAGGTGCTAGAGCTTATAATCTACTCATTCAACAGGTAATGCTATTTTTCACTTTGATAGACCACTGCTACACATTTCAAACATGATCTCTCCCTCTCTCTCTGCCTCCTCTGATCATGTGAATAACAAAGAAACCAACAAGATCCCTCTGTGTTGTTCCTACAGTTTCAAGGCATCATCACCGATCACTACCGATGACAGTTTCAACTTTTCTCCACATGCTATAAGTAGGAACGAGATTCAAGCATCCAATCTAGCTATACATAAGGCAGGCACAACAGTATTATTATTATTCAGTTGAAATGCCGAAAGCAGGGGCTGTCTGAATAGGTATACATCGTACGCCAATAATTTCCATTTAGCACTGTCAGATCTTGGATTCAGCATCAAAACAAACATATATACAGTTCTTAAAGGCATTCTCTTCGATGATCCCCTGATGAGAATGAGACACGCACATATGCATCGCATTGTCTGCCGATCGATCGAATCGGTCTAAAAATAGCACCTGAATTCTGAAACTCATAGCCTCTCATGACTCGGCATCTTTTGCCTTCTCTGTAGCTTGGCGCTGCATTGCCACTGTTCAGGCTGTGCTCTGTCTATCTCCTGCTCCCTGCAGGCAGCAGCTTGCTAGCTAGCTTTTTGTCACTGGATCATTGGCAATTTGGCATCGCCGGATTGCCCGTTCTTGTTTGCGCTAGCTAACAGTCATGATTTCATGATATGTGCTAGTACAGTGTATACGTATACTGTATGTATATTTTGATCGATGTGTAATTGGTTTGTGATTTGATCAATATTTCCGGGAATCTTCGCATAATTTATACTAGGCATGATCGATTAGCTTCTGCAATCAGTGCCGAGATTTGTCACTGTCGCCGGCCGCTGCGACTAGATAGCTTGTGATTAGTATTAGTCGGTGGTAGTGTAAGGCTAGCCTACATAGATGTGCATGCATGAGCTTGGTTCGGTATTGAGAGATCGAGATGGGTGATCTCTGCGAAGAAAACAAATTTCGTTTTATTAGTCTGCTTTGCTTGCTTGGTTGGTTTTCTTTAGTGGGCTGATCGAATTAAGAGAATTTTTATGGTCCAATAAATGATATCATGAGGTTTCAATATTTCGAGATACTAAACTATAATCCAACCATTTATTTGAACTTGGCACAATATATAAATAAACGACTAGATTTTATTTTGGTCTCGAGGTAACTGTTGGACCGTAAAAATCAGTATAGAATTTTAGGGCTAAACATGGAGGCATATATAGTAGGAGAGGTTTTACAAAGCTTGCGAGGTTTCAATGGTCTGTGAAAATACTAACGGATAAATCAATATGAACAGTTAATTAAAAGAGGGGTAATATACAAAATAAAATTATCATAACGGATGATGGTAGAGTAACTAATTGTTTCTTCTGTTATAAGATATAACTAGTTAACAACCTATATACGAATGGGATACATTCTACAACAATCTTATAACAAGTTAACAATCTATATATGAATAGAACATATTCTAAAACAATAAATCTGGACAGACCGTATTTTAGGACGGCGTGAGTAGACATCAAAATATAATCGTAGCTCGAGGTTATCCGGCGTTAGAAAGAGGAAGAAGAAGCAGTCTGCAGTACTGTGCGGCCGGCGTCGGTCGGGGAGGAAGGAAGCGTGTGCAGCATATATCCAAGCATGTTGCCGTTGATCGTTCAATTGCTCACGGTTGCTTTCGGGAACGCCGACCATCTCTTTTGTTCTCACTCACGACGGCGACCACGTAACCAACATCCTCCCATTTCTAGCCTCCTCCCTTGCTGCTGACGCCGTGGCTTTTTCACTACAGTAATCTTAATCTGTTAGTTGCTATGCTGGTTTTAATTTGTGGATTTTTTCTGGGTTTTGCCTGACCATGGTTTACAATTTCGGATCTGAACTTTTGTTTACCGGTGACTTGGTGACTTCTAGTAGAAAGTCCTTCCAGCTGAAACTTAAATAAAAAAACTGAATTTAACAAAAATATCCTTCGAATTTATCAAAAAAAATTGAACAGTTAAGATTATTCATTCGATTTTCCCCCGAATTTCTTGATGTCCCCTTTGCTGGTTTATGCATTCTAAACTTGTGAACTCTCTCTGGTCTATGCCTGATGAGATCAGTTAGTTGAGGGATGTAAACCTGTGACATGATCATTAGCTGAAGAACTCTGACGAGAGGGACAGAAAAACATGACATCGATCTTCCTGTCATTACCTGCCCATTTGTTTCTTCTCTTGTTTCTTTCCGTTAAACTCGAATAAATCAGAGTATTCAACAAGCTGGTAGCTGGTTCCACGCCATCCTGTGGAGTATGATTTCTCACCAAATTAAAAGAAAAGGAAAGATGGCCATCATCACTCGAGAAACATGTGACCCAAACTACATAACACAACCCTTTCTCAATCTATTCAGCACCAACCATGCAATATCGCATTGCTAATTGGCAGATGGTACCATGTCATTACCTTGGCACATAAATGCCAGACCAATTAAAAAGAAAGAAAAATGATATCATTTTAATTGGTGTCATTAGGCATCTCTCTCTAGACAGCAATGCAATGTGACAGGCAGAGGAAGAGCTCAACCACCGGACTAGTCCACTACTTACACACATGACATGATGCTGAACTCTCTCTCAGTACTGACCCTGCAAGGCCAACCAGCTAATTGATTCAATCAATCAATGCTCGATCTCTCGTTTCATCACACATCCAAGTTGAATCATCAACAAAGAAAAGATATAGGAAATTACATTCATTAGGAGTGCTTCTTTGATTAGCACCAAACAAGCCAAGCATCTCGCAAGTTCATGTTTTTTCGGTTTTCTTTTTACCTAAACAACCAGCTCGGACTCTGATGGCTTGTTGCAACACCTAAATCTGGCACAGCAATAAAGTATTTAGCTTGCACACCAACCCTGCACTATTCATTTCTGAAAGGAATCAAGCCTGACAGATAGGCGCCAACTAACTCAAGAACACAGACAACAACAACAAGAAAAAACAATTTTTTAGTTTAACAACAAAAGAAAAAGTATTTAAGAATTCATCATCCACAGTCCAAGTCCACCATGGCCACCAGGCCCCTATCAAGAACGGTATGTATTGGTATCTGTATCCATATGGGTAATAGTACAACATTTTTCCCTTTCTTCAAACGCCAATTGGAGACAATCCTTTTGACTTATTCCCAATCTGAATACACTTCAATTTCTCTCTTCCCCTAATTTCCCCTCTCTCTCTCTTTCTCAGAATATGCACACAAAAGAATTATCAAACATTTGATGGTAAATGAAAAGGAAGAAGAAAGAAAAAAAAAACAAAAAAAAATACTCTCACATGATGAACTCAACTCATCTAGAAGTGGTAGTACCATGTAATGTAGTAGCCAACCAAATAGCTTAGGCAATTCAATCATCATCTCCTCATCAGGACAGGACACCTTTTGCATTCTCCTATCATCAGATTTTTTTTTCCGGACATTGGTGCAATTCTTGCCAAGCAAGCACCTTCTGCCTTTCTCCTTTTGCTTTCTGATTTTCCTTTTTTTTTCCCCTCAGAATAGCATCCAGTCGAGCCGATTCGCCGGCGGCGGCGGCGCGCCGGACGACGCCGTTGAGCTGACGGTGGTCGTCGACGACGCCGACGATGTCGACGGCAGCGACGAGAGCAGGTCGAACATCTCCCATTTCGTCTGCGCCGCCGGCTGCTGCTGCTGCTGCTGCTGCTGATACTGATTCTGATGGTGATGATGAGCTTGCTGCTGTTGCTGCCTCGCCGGCGGCTGTTGATGCTGATGCCTCACCGGCGGCGGATTTTGTTTCGAGGAGATTTTCTCGCCGGATTTGCGGACAATGGCGGCGTTCTTGGCCATGACGGCGTCGAGCGTCTCCACGTATTTCTGCACGCGCTTCACCTGCATCAAGAACACGAACATGTTCAATTCAATTCAATCAATCAAGCGAATGAATTTAACCACGCCATTGATGGAGATGGAGAAGGCAATTCAAGCTCACCTGCAGCCGGCGCTGCGCCTTGACCTCGCCGTCGGCGACGACGGCGTCGAGCTTGAGCAACTCATTCATGAGAAGCTCCGTCACCTGCACAATATCATTCTCCGCCACTTTCTCCCCTTTCCTCACCGACGCCTCCATCGCCGCCACCTAATACACAAAAAAGTCAAACCTTTGCCTCTTGGTCAACGCCGCCGGCGAGGTCGCCATGGACGACGGAATTGAAGAAATTGGGGGGAAATGTATGCTACCTTGGGTGCGAGCTTGTCGACCTCGGCGGTGACGGCGGCGAGCGCCTTGGATGCCTTGGCGAGGTGGCCATTGCGGCGCTCCTCGATGAGGCGGCGAGCTCGTGCCTCGGGGTCCTCGACGACGACCAGCTTCGACCTGTCCTTCACTCCGGCCATGTCAAGAAACGCCTTTGAATCCCTCTCCTTGTCCTTGTACATCACCTTCTGGTCATCCGGATGCAGCCCCGTCCTCGCCGCCACCATCTTCTTCAGCTCCCCTGCACAAATCGAATCGAAAAATCAGACGCCCGCCATGGCCGCCGTCGCCGGAGAAGAGAAGAGAGCTCGCCGGAATTCGCCGCCGGCGGCGAGGGGATTAAATTACTGACCGAATGAGGCTTGGGAGTTGATGTAGATCTCGTGGGTGATGCCGGCGTGCTTCACCTTGACGCGGATGGTCGGCACCGGCTTGACATTGACGGGCTCATCTTCTTCTCCGGCGCCGGCGCCCCTCTTCTGAACCAGCATGCCGCCGGGCCGGACTTCCCACACCTCCTCCGATGGCACCTTCGCTCCGGCCGCCGCCACGCCGTTGGCAGCGGCGGCGACCACCGGAGGAGGATTCTTCATCGATCCGAGCTTCGCTGTCGCGCCTTTCTTCGCCTTCGGGCTCACTCCCAGCATCCTCGCCGTCGCCGCCGGCGAGCAAACTTTTTAAAGGTGGGATCTTTGAGACGAAACCGGCGGAGAGAGCAAAGCACCAATGCCGGAAAAGCAGCCGGAGATGAGGAAGGAAAGCTCAAAGCTTGGAGAAGAGTAGTAATAATAAGAGAAATGGGGATTGGAGAAGAGAAAGCTCGAAGCTTTGGAGATGGAGATAGCGAAGCGAAGAGAGGAGGAAGAAGAGGAGAGAAATAATGGTGGTGAGGTTGATGAGGCAACAAACACAAAGGCGAATATATACGCCCAATTAGATTACTTGCCACTGGCCACATGACAATTCCATTATTAAAATCGAGAGGGAGTTTTAATATATTTTTTGGAAACTATAATAATTAATATGTACTAGTATATTTCCATGTATATTTATATTTGTGTTGGTTCATGACAAAATTGATTTGATTCCACTGTAGAATAAGAGAGGAAGCTAGGAAGGAAGGATGCTCCCACATTGTGCTAGATGCTTTTGCTCATGGCGCCATCAGAAATGAATACACTTCATTTATTTATTTATTTGCTGAATATTTTTGGTCTTTCCTCCTTGTCTCTATTCCACATTTCCACATGCATGATTGTTTTTCATTATATTTTGGGGGACTGCAAACCAAGAATTTTCAGAAAGCTAGTAGTCCAAGTTTTGATTCGTTTTCGTTTGGTTAGATGGTGATTCGTATTGTGTCGGCTGCTGTTGCTGCTGCAAAACCTTTTTGATGTCATACGCACCTTCCTGTATTCCTGTTTGATTTGCTTGTCGATATAACGTCCCAACCATCGCCTAATATAATTTTTAATTAATATAATTTAGGCCAGTGTACTTGTAATTAACACAAAAAAATTAACGATGTAACTACCACTTTAAAAACATTTACTAGTAGCTAGTGTAGTGTAGTTAGATTAGCATGCTAGTAGTACAGTTCAGCAGTTGATCATCAGTTGGGAATACTCGGCACATGCGTGCAGCGGAAATAATCGCGGGAGCATTATTCGCGCCAATGCGTGAAAATTATTGTTGGTGCTTAGTTTTTTAAAGTTGGTGCTTAGTTAGCTAGATCTAACTACCGGACACGATTGACAAATTTATTGATTTGAATTGTCCAACATAATAGGGTATTGAAACAATTAGAAAAATATCAACTAAAATTAACTTATCTATGATGTAAAACTTTTGGGCTCTCTTTCGCCTACATATTATAATCCAAATCCAAAATTTTAAATTTTAAACTTAGATTGATTTTAGAGGTTTTTTATTGTATTTTTTTACTTTATTTTTTAAACTATAAATAATCCATCTAAAAAAATATATACATAAATTATTCTTTTCATTGTGAAAACGCAAAATCTACATTTGTGCTAGTATTTAGTCCAAACTATCAGGCATTTGGTAATGCCATTGAGGACGGCATGGGAAGACGATGCTCGCATTATTTACTACCGCTTATGGATTTGGATTGTCATTGGTACGCTCCCATAGTTTATAAGAAACTTTTTAATAAAAAATAATGTTCAACACTATTTTTTGAATATATTTTTTGAAAAATAACCTTTCAGCTTTGTAATATCTAGTTTATTTGTTTGTTCCATCGGATAATTATCATAACCTCGGAATCATCCATGATTAATCATCTAAAAAGAACATTGCACTTATATAGCATGGTGTGGCTAGCTGAGAGTGTGGCTCACCAGTAATGTAGGAAAAATATAAGAGAGTTTACTTTTAAATTTATTTTAAAAAAGTTTAAATCTAAGCATAATAGTGGTCATAGGTAGGCTTTGTGCACCAGGAGGGAGAGGAATAAATAAAGAGATCACATGATCCTAGAAAAGAAAAGGTACAGGTTATTAAGGGACATGAATCATGCCTATGAAATTCATCTTCTATGATTCAAAAGTGAAGTGCAATGGTTCAGACATCAGAATTGGTCACAGCTAAATTTGTTGGTGCAGGTTTGCAGGACAGCTACAATGGTGCTGGCAATCAGCTTTTTGATGCATGAATTGAAGTGGCTATTGAATTATGTCCATCTCTTGGTTTATAGCTCAAACTACAAAGGGATTATAACTTGGTGTACATTTGGGACCAACCAGCTGATTGAACTGCTCCTGTTTGTATGTGATTCATACACAAACACAGCTGACAATATTAGCCAGTATGCAGTCTCTGTCTGGATGTGAGCTGATCATCCTGATAATCACTACTTGTACTCCATCTATTAAGGAAAAAAAACATCATTGAATCATAGATGTTTGATGACAAAAGAAAGCAAGCATCGTGCTAATGATCTCCATAATTAACCATTGATTCCCAAACAGTGGAGCACGGAAAGTAAACAGTTGAATCCAATCAGCAGCACAAGGCATTCAGCGATATGGGTCAATCTTTAATCAATGGCCGCCACACTAATAGTTCTACAAGTTCGACACTCTCTCAAATACTTACTCTGTCAGAATAGTCCAATGGGTAACACACAGCAAGATCACTTGCATTGTTTTCTTAATTACAACCGTTACTGAATTTTAAATGGCACTATTACATATTTACATGTGCATGGTGCTGTGCGTTAGTCGTTGGAGGGTGAGCTTAGTTTAACTGAAGTAACTACTATGCTCATGTGCACAGCAATCAAGTCAGCCGGTGCTTTGGTTAGTAAACTAAAGCTATTGAATTCTCCTAAAAATACTACAAAGATCAACAAGTTGCTAATTCTAATAAGAGATCATTTTTTTCTCTCTCTTTTTCTTTTTGTCACCAACTCTTCAACAGTCTGAAACACACAGGCAGGCGGCACAAGGTGACAGACAATCTGAGCTCCACCGACAGTCAGGAGTGTCGCCGGAGAGTAGGCCCCACATGGGCTGCCACGCTGGCAATGTCAGCTCTTTCTCTCGCCTCTGCGTTGACCAAGGAAAGAGACGCTTTAACCCACTGGGCCACATCGCCTTCATTTTGCTTCTGCTTCCTTCCTCTCTTCTTCAGTTCTTCACCATCTTCTCCTATTAGCTTGCTTTCTGATGAAAAAAAGACAGGCATCTGATTCGAAATGCAACCAACCACGTTTTAGTTTGCCCATTGTTTTTTTTTTCTTTTGGAGATTGCTTTCTGTGGTTCTCTTATTCCTTTCTTTGTTCGATTCCTTTCCTTTTCGTTTTGTTGTTGTTATTCGTTGCAGAAATTGACTAATGTCGGTTTATGAGATCTTAACTAAATGTGGTTTTATGTGTATATTCTGTTCTGACACTCGCAGGGCCGTATTTCGCAAATTAAAAAGCACACCTAATTATTAAGTTTATTTATGAATCCTCGTGTCTGTACGTTGATCTTAGTTTTATATCAGTTAATTGTTCTGATCGATTTGCATTTTCCGTTCAGATTATTTGACACGTTTTACAATTAATTGGTTTTACATATAACAGTTCTTTGACTTGTCAGCACCATGCCTTTTTTTTTTTTTAAAAAAAATGACACTTCCATTTCCATCTAGGCAGACAGGCAGTGCTATATGTAACCAAGCAATATGGATAGTATCAAGAATTAAGTCAATAAGGATACATGTATGCCAGAAATTCAGAACAACAAGGAAAATCTTAATTTTAAGCATGTAAAGCTCAAGGTTAATTGCTGCATTATATTGCTCTCTTCCTCTTCCCAAATCCCAGCGATTGTTCTGCATGAAGCCTCACTGATGAACCTTCCAATCAGCTGAAAAAGCTAAGCATGCAGCAAAGACATCTTGTAGCTATACCGACACCGATGCTTACTTAGACACTAATGCCGAATCATGCAGATTAAATTAAGCTAAAACAGGAAAATATATACATAGAGCCGTATATATATGTGCATGCTCAGTGTGACATAATAGCATATGGTTAGGGAGTCATATCAATCAGAGAGTGCTAAAGACAATAATAGAGCTCTCCAAATCTGCCTGCGAGCACACAGAAAATACAGGTTAGCAATTGTGAATTGTGATGGATCGATGGATGACCTTAGTGATCGGAAGGTATAGCTTCCCTATCATTTGTGTCATGCTGCTGCCCATATAGCTTAATGCGTGTGTCCGTCCAAACGGATCAACTCACATCGCAGGAAATTCCGTTTGGAAAAGCATGATTCTCACGGGAAAAATTCAGAAAAAATTCCTGTGAAAAATTCTTTTGTTTGGAATGGAATGGAGCCCATAGTTTATAAGAGTTTCTGTTGTGGCACTAGAGAAGATGTATTTATTTAAGTTCGAAAAAAGAAGATGTATTTATTTCTGTGAAAAACACAGTTAATGTAGTTATGTTTTTCTGACCCATTATTGTATTTGTGTCAGGAAATACTTTTAGCAATTGTTAATTACCTCTGGATTTCAGGGATTGCTATTATTTTTTAAAAGGCAGAAGTTTCACATGCTGTCCATGCTATATTTTCCGAATGGTACCCATGGAATCAGAATGGCTTCCAAGACAGGCTGGATGACTGAATACGACATAAAAGGTTCAGATCAACCAAATCATTTCATATAAAATCATATTTAACACAAACTAATTATAATTAGAGAGATCTTACGTGATCCTGGGCAGGTTTGAATTGACCACAATTGTCGGTTTGAAATCATTGCAAGTGTTTGTCATACATTATAATCTGAATGTAAACCCGAAACCCTGAAAGTTCCGTAGCTCCATCGATCATCATGCATGATACTACACACTAAAAGTTCTAGCAATTGGTATGCGATCGTTGGCGTGTTAAACATACTGACCAAATAATTAATCATTTGGCACAGTTGCCTGGAAGTGAAGTGCAATTTGTGTTGTTAGTACTACTACTGTGCCAAATGATTAATTTGCAGTATTCAGTTAGCAATTAATGACACCCCAAAAAAATAGTGAGAGGCCGAGAGCAATTGCCAGGTAGTTAGTTCGTCTGGTGGCGTGTGCCATCTCTTTAATATAAAGCAGATCGATCGGGACCGATTGGTTTAGTGAGCATTACCATGTGCTCTGCTGCTTATTATTAGCTCGCCTGTTTAGCATGGTTACTTGCAACTGATCATTTGGAGCCCTGTACTGCAGTCCTCCAGGTTAACTAAATTACTTCTCCCTACCATTCTAAAAAAAAAAAATTACTTCTCCCTCAGTTTCTGGATACATATCCTGGTTAAATGTAGCTCAACTGCTCAAGGCAGTGGAAATTGGTATGCAACTTCTAACTTTCTTTGCAAAATCTCTGTAAGTTCAAAACTGAAGTTAATTGAACAAGTCAAGAAAAAAAGTTGTCCCTTGCCACGATTTCTCTCCTTCAGTTTAATTCTAATGGTCAGAGCAAGATGTAAATATGTAATGAAGTAGTGCAGGGGTTTGGTAAAGAGCAGTTCAGTTCAGAATGCAAAATATTCAGACAATCCCCATAGTATCAAACAATGTATGAGTGCAGAAAACGGTAAAGACAGTAAGTGACATGCAATGGGTGTAAATTGTGGAGTGGGGCTAGTGAAATTTGCGTGGATCCCAGAAACAAGAAGCATGATGATCATGGTTTGTGTCGATCACGGGTAGGCTGATCCACAGAATTTGCTTTCGGCAACAGAGGGGAGATACCTTCGGACCAATCATCTGATTCTGACTTTTTTCTCATGGTCCAGACTCCAGACCCAACCCTCCATCCAATCCATCATCAACCGACAACAATGCTCCTCTTTATTGAGAGAGAGAGAGATCATGTTAGTCTCATGCTAATTACAACTCATTGGGCCTCACATGTAACCAGCCTTCCATGTGGCCCGTCAAAAGCCCATATCAAGCAAATCCAGGCCCATGTACTAGAAGCATGTACATTTTACTCCCCCGTTCCATATTGCAAGATTTTTTCGCATCTCTATGACTTTATCTCTCATCTAGATCCACTAAATCCATATGAATCTAGACACATATATGAAACATATAAATTGATATCTATGCATGGACATAATTAAAAGCTAAAATGCCTCGTAACATGAAACATAGCAAGTATGACGTAAGGAAACAAGTCACTGTACGTCCCTCATTTAGCGCATGAGTTTCAACCGCATCCTTCGACCACAATACCACACTGTCAAGGCACTATTAAATTTGGAGGGCCGGTTGGAGTATCTGCTGAGCAGGATTTCACTTACCGGCAGTAACCGCACCTTACCGCTGGTAGTGGTAAGGGGAAGCCGCGGTTTCGTTTGGACGAATTTTGCCGAATTCAGTTTTTTAAAAAATATTTAAAAAATTCCAAAAATTCTCATAAATAGTATATGATTTGTTGACAATAATGGTGAAAAAAATTGTACAAATTGATGAAGTTTGCTACAAATTTTTGCATGTAAACGTTTTAAATTCGAGAAAAAGAAAAAACCATCTATATGGGCCAATATGGGCCGGTTTATTCATAAAGTAGGAAAGGAAAAAAGGTTTTAGCCCACAGGCCCACAAGCAAAGCCCTAATTTATCCCCACCATGTTTTTATTTTTTTTTAATTTTTTCCTTCTTTTTCATCGAAAAATCGTCTTATCGCGGTAACCGCGCGGTTACTACCACGGTTTGAATTCAATTTTTTAAAATTTGAATTTATCGTAGCAAGCCGCGGTTACCGCGTGACCGCTGGGGGGCGGTAAGGGAAGCGTCGAGGGGAAGTCGAACCCTGCTGCTGAGTCGGATTTCTTCCCACATACGCTATTTCACGGATGGTGATGGATATGCTGCTGGGAAGCCGTGATGGTGATGGATATGGTAGCCTCTATCTGAGGGACACGATGTGGACTTTTGCAGCTGAATGGCGCGATCAAAACTCAGCCTCTATCTGAGGGACACGATATGGAATTATCTATCCAATGTAAAAAAAAAAAACATGCCTAGCGCAGGCCAGCCCAGGAGGCCCATGAAAAGCCCATTTACTGACGGTGTCAAGTCAAAGCTGCGATGCGATTGGCGCCGATTGCGAGTTCAGTCGACGACCCGATCTTGCCTCGATCCGACGATGCAGCTCGATCAGTAGCTGACCTAGCTCGCCGCCGGCCGCTATTTATACCGCCGCGCCGTGCGTGCACTGGTACGTGTGCAAGCCATTAATCGCAATGGCCGACGTTCTTCTCGGCTCCGACCGCCGCCTCCTCATCGCCGGCTACGGCCTTCCGCCGCCGCCGGCGGAAAGCCTCCTCGGCCGCCTCGACCAGATCGACCTCCGGGTAATTAATTAATGAGCGTTTGATTAATTACTTGATTGCAAAGCTTGTTGCTGATCACATTGTTTCTTTAACAGTATTAAAAAAAAAACATTGTTTCTTTAACTTGGTAATGTCTTGATGTGTAAATGTAATCGTCTAATTAAGATCAGTTGAACTTGATTTTGTCTATCTTAGAAAAATGTCGGCTCCCATCGTTTAGCCTTAAGCTTATCAGCATAAGCCAAATTTAAATAAGTCGATTTTGGAGTTTTTCATTGTGATCTTTTTTCAGACTTGAATTTTAGGTTATGAATAATTCGGATGTAAAAGTTTTATCCATAAATTGTTTTTTGTTGGTTTGTTTATGTGACAACAGCTTATTAGAATGAATGAGCGAAACGATCAGTCATTCGATATTAAAAATTGTTGTTTGGTTTCTGTTTGTTTGTTTGTTGTCAGTTGCGGCAGCTCGAAGAGCAGCGGCAGGGGACGGCGAAGGGCGGCGCCGGCGATGAGTCGTCGCCGGCGGCGGCGGGGAAGCACAAGCACACCAAGTCACTGCCGACGGCGCTGCAGAACGGCGTGCAGGTGAAGGGCGACCTGATGGAGCGGCTCAACCTGCTCGAGTCGCGGATCAGGCAGCTCAGCTGCGCGCCGGCCGAGGACCGCGCGTGGTCGGAGCCGCCGCCGCTGCCGGAGCCGTGCAAGGAGGCGCCGCCGCCGGTGTGCGCCGCCGCCGGGAGGTGGAGCGCCGTGCAATTCCTGCAGACTGCCTCCAAACCCAACCCAACCAAGGTGATAATTGTCACATATTTTTAGTAGAGCTCCATCAATTGTTGCTAACAAATAATTGCACAGATAAAACTTTGGATACTGTATTTATCGTTGCACAAGGATTAATTTCGTCTGATATGAATCTGAATTTGATGGATTTACTCGCTCTTGCCTAAATCTGAATTTGAATGATTTTTTTGTTATCTGAAGAAGCAGAATTTGAAGGAAGCGAAGTGTGCGTGCGAGAAAGAGAAGAGAAAGGCGGAGCGCAGGAAGGCAGGAAGGAGGTGGTTCACCGTGATCGGATGCTAATTATCAAGAAGATCATGAGTGGATTGATTAAACTGATCTATCCTTAATTACTTATAGGAGGGAGCGAGTACTATATATACACGCAATATCATGTATGCCTTTTGTTCTGTAGCTAGTTTGGCTTCTGTTTGATGTGTGTGTCTATCTCTGTTTTGTAATAGTCGTTAAATGTAAGACGTATAAACTATAAAGCTAAGTTTTGATAATTTTGGTATTTTAATGATGGGACAGAGATTTGTGATTCAGACGGGCATGCACATCTTTGCGTCCTTTGGATCGAGATTCAGCAATATGCTTGCTCGAATAAACTATTATCTATGTTGGAGTGTTTATTTCGTTCGTCTTGGTGAACTATGGCCTTGTGTGTGTGCTAATGTCGTTTTGCATCTTCTTTGTTGGACAATTTGTAATAATTAGTTCTACCTTGTTTTTAATACAAAGCTTGAATTTTCCATCATCTAAAAAAGGTTTTCATATCATTCTTCAAGTTCCAGTATATTTAGATGTGTTCCCATAAAAAAAAAGGATATTTAGATGTGTGACCAGAGGCATTAAACATAATACGATAAGCTTCAGTTAAGTTTCTTTTTTACTTAGCTAGGTCGGCCAAAAAATTCGGTCGACCAATTTCATTAAGATTGTCAGAATAAAGTTTCATTACAACTTCACCACAGTATGTTGTCGAGCTTAATTAATGCGAGGCAAAGCCTCACATCAAAGAAGTTGCATCGAAACGATAAAAACTATCCGCTTCAGTTTAAGTTCAACAGGAGTTACGTACGCACAATATGCACGCAGGATACAATTACAGAATGAGTAGAAGATTATTATTTTTTGTAGGAAATAAGGCAGGAGCATTGCAAGTTCTATTAAAAGAGGAAAAAGTGCTTTTAAGCTTTACTAACAAAGATTTAATTACATCAGAGGTTTTTATATACTCTGACACCATCACCAGAGTCTGATTATCGCAATGGCTTGCTGTCTCTTCTTGCAAAGACATATGATTTTGTCTGCAACCTCTTGTACAGTGCCATACTTGTTATTGAAAATTCTAATATTCCGTTGTAGCCAGATTCGCCAAATTGTAAAGAGGATCACACCATCTAGGATCTTTTGATGTTTCTTTACAATATTCCTTGGCCAAACTGTCCATCATTGTAGGAAATCACCTCTATAACGTTGTGTTGTTAGCATGTTTAGTCCAAGTCTTCTGAAAAACTTCAGCCCAATCCTGCCTTGCAAATGCTCACTCTATCACTAGGTGTTGAGCTGTTTTGGCGTGCACTCCACACATCGCACACTAGGGAGCTATGCGGCTAACCCCTGAGTTGCAGTTTATCTGAAGTTAGTATGTTTTTTTGCACTATTAACCACCCAAAGAACCTGCATTTATTTTTTAGTCTTCGCCTCCCAAACAAAGCTATAGCTTGAGCCTACAATTCCTCCCATGAATTGTAGCAAAGTAGCAAACCAGGGAAAGCACTCGCTGATAGCGGGTTGGTTTGGTTTGGAGCCAAAATTGACCTTACCAATATTTGGTAACTTTAATAGTGTTCACTGCATGTTTGGATTGAGGCCAAATTTTGGCTAGCCTATAGAAATTAGGCCATTTCAATAGTAAAAATAGACTATATTGGGCTCAAACCAAACACAATTTTACCTTATCTAAAATTGGACTAGCCAAATCTTGCCAAAATTTGGTATTGGCAAAAATTGGTAAGGCCAATGTTGGCCATAAACCAAACCTGTCCAGCGTTGCTGCACATATCCTGCCTAAAGCAAAAATGACAAAAGCTCAAATATAAAGCCTTCTGGACAATCCAGAAGCTGGACAACCAACTAATTTCAAGATAAGTATAAATGAAACAATTAAAGGACTGTCAAAGTGATGCTAATTATCTTTAGAAGGAAACTTAGATTTCCTTCACCCTGTGCTTCTGACTGAAGTTGAGCAAAGTGAATCACAAAATGCTTATCATGATTATTGCTAACTAGCTCTGAGTCTGTATGTGTAGCTAATATCTATCCTTCTCAACCGATGATTAGTTCTAAATCAGTATGTGTCTTCCTGACAAATGCATACTGTGTCTATTTATAAATAAGAAGTGCAAAGAAAAATAATATGAGTAGTAGAGATTAAACGCAGCAAGCAAACGATGCCAAGCCAAGAATAGCCGCCGCATGCACACGCGCAGGCGAACGCGAGCGGCGGAGCGCGCGTTGCGGGACTACCCTTTAGCCGGCCTTGCTTAAACTTGGCGCCCTCGCTGGCCCACATAACCCGCCCACCTCTCCTTCTCCCCCTTCTAGAGTCCCTGGCCCCACGCCCCCCTCCCTCTCCTCCGATTGGCCCCCACCAACCAGAGAGAGGGCGAGAGGGCGTCGCGCCTCCGCTTCCCTCCCTCCTTACTTCATCCACTAATAATAGCCTGGCAACGTAAGCAGCGTCCACCACCATGCGGCACGGGAGGAGGATGATCCCGTCGGCGCCGTTGTTGTTGCTTGTCGCGGCGACCCTCGTGACAGCCGTGTCGGGGCAGGGCCGACCGGTGACCGAAAGTGGCGCGGAAACGGCACCAATGCCGTCGACTTTCACCCCTAAGGACAACTTCCTCATCGACTGCGGTAGCACGTCGCCGGTCAACACCACCGACGGGAAAGTCTACAAGACTGACGCCCAGTCAAACAGCCTCCTCTCTGCCAAGGATGCCATCCGCGTCGCCACTGACGACAAGAAGGCTGCCGGTGATGATGCTTCGCCAGTCTACCTCACCGCCCGCATCTTTCGTGAGGAAGCCGTCTACAACTTCCCGCTTACCGTGCCAGGGTGGCATTTCATCCGCCTCTACCTCTTCCCTCTCAAGAATGCCGATTTCGACCTTGCGACGGCCACCTTCACCGTCTCCACCGACAGCAATGTGCTTCTCCATAGCTTCACCGCAGAGAACAAGCCTGTCATGAAGGAGTTCCTGATCAACGCGACCGAGAACCACCTCGTGGTGAAATTTTGCCCGTTGAAGAATTCAGCGGCATTCATTAACGCCATCGAGGTGGTGAATGCTCCAGATGAGCTCATCACTGACACGGCCATGGGGATCGCACCCATCGGTGAGATGGGTGGGATGGCGGAGAAGGCATACGAGGTGATCTACCGGATCAACGTTGGCGGCAAAGAGATTCTTCCCGACAAGGACACACTTGGTCGGCGGTGGGATGTTGACACTTCATACGTACAGTCGAAGGAGGCGGTGAAGGACGTGTCGGTGCCGACGGGAAATGTCAAATTTCCTGACGGCACGTCAAAGCTAGTGGCGCCAGCGCAGGTGTATGCGAGCTGCGCCAAGATGGCCGACGCCAACGTCGGGAGCCCGATGTTCAACATGTCGTGGAAGATGGATGTTGACCCGTCGTTTGGCTACCTCGTCCGTCTCTTCTTTGCTGACATTGTCAGCAAGAGCATGAATGACCTCTACTTCAATGTGTTCGTCAACGGTCATAAAGCAATCTCTGGGCTTGACTTGTCAATGGTGACTGGGGAATTATCGGCGGCGTACTACAAGGACATTGTCGTCAACTCATCGATCGCGATTGACAAGTTGAGCATCCAGGTGGGTCCCATGGGGGAGGACACCGGACGCGTTGACGCATTGCTAAGTGGTGTCGAGGTGCTCAAGATGAGCAATTCAGTGGGGAGCCTTGACGGTGAGTTCGGAGTCGACGGGAAGAAGGCCGACGATGGCAGCGGTAGCCGGAAGGCCGTCGCGGCGGTCGGATTCGCAATGATGTTCGGTGCGTTCGCCGGCCTGGGCGCCATGGCCGTGAAATGGTACAAGCGTCCACAAGATTGGGAGCGGCGCAACAGCTTCTCGTCATGGCTGCTTCCTATCCACACGGGACAGTCGTTTACCACCAGCAAGGGTGGATCAAGCAAGAGCGGCTACACCTTTTCTTCCACTCTCGGCCTCGGTAGATTTTTCTCCTTCGCCGAGATCCAAACGGCAACTAAGAACTTCGAGGAGAGCGCCATCATTGGTGTTGGTGGATTCGGGAACGTCTACATCGGCGAGATTGATGACGGCGTCAAGGTCGCCGTCAAGCGAGGGAACCCGCAATCTGAGCAAGGGATCAATGAATTCAACACGGAGATCCAGATGCTGTCGAAACTCCGTCACCGTCACCTCGTCTCCCTCATCGGCTACTGTGACGAGAACGCCGAGATGATACTCGTCTACGAGTACATGCACAACGGCCCATTCCGCGACCACATCTACGGCAAGGACGACATGCCGGTGCTGACGTGGAAGCAACGCCTCGAGATCTGCATCGGCGCCGCGCGTGGTCTCCACTACCTCCACACCGGCACGGCGCAGGGGATCATCCACCGCGACGTCAAGACCACCAACATCCTCCTCGACGAGAACTTCGTCGCAAAGGTAGCCGACTTTGGCCTATCTAAGGATGGCCCCGGCTCGGACCAGCTCCACGTCAGCACCGCCGTGAAAGGCAGCTTCGGGTACTACATACCATTCCCAAACTCAAAACCCGCCAACACAAAATCACCTAACGATTTATCCTATACACTAAACTTATTCCCAAAAATTACACATATGCACCAGGTACCTCGACCCGGAGTACTTCCGGTGTCAGCAGCTGACTGACAAATCCGACGTGTACTCCTTCGGCGTCGTGCTCCTCGAGACACTGTGTGCGCGGCCACCAATCGATCCGCAGCTGCCACGTGAGCAGGTCAGCCTCGCCGAATGGGGAATGCAGTGGAAGAGGAAAGGGCTCATCGAAAAGATCATGGATCCCAAGCTCGCCGGCACGGTGAACCAGGAATCACTGAACAAATTCACCGAGGCTGCAGAGAAATGTCTCGCTGAATTCGGCAGCGATCGTATCTCCATGGGTGATGTGCTCTGGAACCTCGAGTACGCGCTTCAGCTGCAGGATGCGAATCCGCCGGAGGGAGCCGATCAGCCCGCCGACGATGAGCACGACGGCGCCGGCGCCGACGCCGCGCCGGTGACGACGAACTCGTCGTCGTCAAGCTCCGTCGGCGGCGGCGTCTCCGCCGTGCCGGATGTTTCCACCACCGCCGCCGGCGAGATGTTCGCCCAGCTCGCCGACATGAAGGGGAGGTGATTGATCATCATATATATACCGTAGTGAGATTCGCGGTTTCATCCAGCGCGCCACACGAGGGAATTCGAAAAATTCAAATTTGAAATGCTTGTCGATCGATTTGTGCCAGAGGATGGTTGTAGTGTTTTGGATTGGCGATGATGGGCGAGGAAGCTGATTCCAAACTGAAAAAATCCGTAAATATATACAAACTCAAATGTACGTACGTGTTCATGGTGTGTTGTTACTCGTCTCTCTGCGTTTTCGTAGCTAGGATGCGTGTCGTTCCAAATGGAGTTCTTTTTTAACTTTTTTTTTTTGGGTGAAGGTTCATTGTACAATATCAGAAATCATACATACTAATCGACGCAGCTCGTGAAGTCAAGTTAGTTTAAACTGTTTCACATGCAAGTACCAAAGAAAAATCATTCCCTGAACTTTTCAAGTGTTTGACTGAACTTAATCGAAGTAGCATCACAAGAACTTGTCCAGATCTTACTTTTCAAATGCACATGTAGCCATAATTTTACTCTTCAGATTTGTTACGATTAACGGATGTCACAAACAGAGGAATATAAAAGCAGAGTGATGATTTACTAGATGTATTGAAGAAGAAAGTTTTTTTCTTTTAAAGAAGTCATACTGTTTACAAGTTGTGTAAGCTTGATAATGATGTTCTATAATCTGTAAGCCATCCTAATTCGATAGATTTAAAATGATTTTTTAAATCAAAATCCTGTCAAATTATAACGGATTAATATATATGTCGCGGTAGATCGCGAGAAGAACCTCGTAACGTATATGCACATGGATGGAGAAGGTAATGACCGGTGAGTGACTTGTATCCTCGTCATGTATTCTTCCATGCGAAGGATGCAATCGGTACACGTCACACTGACTAACCAAGTAATTAACCGGGGAAGCCTTGGCTGGTTTGGCAACGTGGTTAACTTATTTCTTTGAAACCTAGATATGTGGTTAGCCTGGAACGCACTCCAATGACTCCCATCACAACGCTAGAAACCATCAACTGAAAAGATTACTGGAAGATTAATTATAGACTTCTGCATTCTCGAAGCTGCTTAAAAATAACCCAAAAAGCTCTAAAAACTCCAAATTCTTTCCCTAACAAATTAAGTAGCATCTACCTCTGACGTAGTCACGTATTCGATAACTCACGTATATCATAGAAGATTTGAGGTGCAATTCCTGAAACATCACCCTGATCAAGCGAGCATGTTTATCTAGTAAGTCCTCACATAAATGTCATATCTGATGATATAGGACATGCCATAAAAAACATGTATATCTTATACAGTTATATATGGATATATAATTAAGTGTAAGATAATTTTCCACATAATTTGCCAAAGTTTCTAAAATATCATAGAGAATACCTCACACCATCTATGATTAGCCTTCCGATGTTGCACGCTAGATGCAATATCCCTTTTATATATGATTAGCCTTCTTTACAAGTAATTATTTCTAAACTAATAATTTGCCAATTCAAGTTTTCACGCATTCCATTTTTCGCAAGGGACATTGCACGTGAATTGGACAAAAGGTGAATTTGCAAAAGTTGAATATTTTGTCAATTCACGCTCCCACGATCCCATTCATGCATTTCATTTTCCGCAAGGGATGGTCTATTTGTAATTTAACAGAAAACAACTCCTGACCCATAAGAATTTTGGACACTCAGATTGCTTAAAAACTTGTGCGGTACACGGTACACCCTTAACCCTAACCCCACCCTTCTCCTCCGGTCCTCCCTCCTCACGCCGCCAGCCTACTACAAGTCCACGACATGAGAGCGACAGATGGCGATGCCCCGATGCCAAAGCCTCCACTGCGTCGCCACCCCCGGCCTCGTCGGCAAGCCAGGATGCGTCAATGGCGTTGGCGAGCCCCCCTTACTGGTCTCCTCCCCCTCCCCTCCCCCCCCCTCCCCTCCCCTCTCCTATTATTTGGTGTCGGCGGTTGCACCCATCCCGTTGTTTTCCTCGTCATATGCGGTTCTACCGCTGGATCTGCCATTATCGGCCGCCGCCTTGTACCACAATCCGTGCTTCGTCGCCGTTGCCTATGTCGGCCCACCGCCCTCCTCCATCCATGTTGTTTTGGCTTGTCCCCCCCACATGTCCACCATCGGATCATCATATTCATGGCCATTCTTTTAAGCCCAGCGATCTGCCCCATCCCGCTAACACTTCCCCAACCTCGAAACCTAGCCTATCGCAGGTCACGAGAGTTGGAGGAGAAGGGTCCGTCGGAGCTAAAGGAGAAGAAGCTAGGATTGTGGGAGCATGAATTGCGAAGCAATCCTAAGGTCAGGAATCCACGTGATTTAGATCTTAAATTTTTGTCATGTTATATAGCAATTCTGTTTTCACAAATGCATTTCAGTAGAAAAAAAGAATATGATCATCTTTATCCTTTTCTATTTCCACATATAAAAAATATCTCTCTGTCCCATTACAATGATTTAGGCTATGTAAGCTACAATAATCAAGCTAAAGGAAAGCCTATTATGAGAGTCTTCCAGCCTTGCATAAACAATGCAAATCAGTCAAGCTCAAACAGCCTGCAGGCCCCACCCTTTGTACAGGCAGAAAAGGAAATCTGCTGCTCTCTATCAAGTGAAACAAATTGTGTGCATGGAGCAACATCCACTTCCTAGGCAAACAGTGAGCGGTCGGTCGTAAAAAATAAAGCGCAGAAACTTCGCAGCTAATCCAAACACCCGAAACCATACCCACACAAAGATTAACGTCACTAACTAGTGGACCCTCCAAAAATGGACCCACCGTTCAGTGACTCCATCATCTTTCTCCGAAGTCATTCTTGTTCTGAGAAAATCCCATCCTATTCCTTCAACCCACCCACGCAGCCACCCGCCTTTCATAGCCTCTCACTTACAAACCGGGCCCACTGTACTCACGTGGGCCCACCGATTGCTACCCGCGTGCTCCCAGATCGTCGAGCCTTCCACCGCAAGCACCACGTTTCACACCCGCCAAGCCACGCACTCGCTGACGCGTGGGTCCCATGACCCTCCACGTGTGCACGAGTGGGGTGCGCGTAGCGAAACGAGGAGCCGACCTTCCCCACAAAATAAATAAATCAAATAAATTTTGCAGCTTTGGGGGCGAGAAGAGGAAGACGAGGAGAGGAGGGGGGAAGCGGTTGATTCGTCGTGGAGGTCGAGCGAGCTCAGGTGAGATGGTTGCTCTACTACGGGATGGATGGATTCCGATTTCCGACCGCGCGAAGCACTAGTAACCGAGTTGTATCGTGATTTTTTCTTTCGTTTCTCTCCCGTTTTTGGTGGCGATTTGTGTTTGGGAAGTTCTAGCCGAGGCATCGGGCGATTTTTCTGGGTTTATGTGTGCACCGATTCCTGCAATGCAGCGTGCTAATTTTGAGATTTGGGGGTGGATTTTTTGTTGTTGTTGGAAGGGTGTTAGATTAATCTTTTGGAGTCGCTCGGTTTGGGGATTTGTTTTGGGGCGAGTTTGGCTAGGGTTTTATCCATCTTATGTGCAGGAAAGATTAGGGGGATTTTTTTCAGGGTTTCATCAAATCGTTTCCGTATTTTGCTAGGACCAGCGATTTAGCCAGTGGATGAACTGAATTTTTTTAGAGAAAATCTAAAAAATGCATTAAAGGAGATAGCATCCATTCTATCTGTGCGACGTCCAGAAACTAATAAAAGAAGAAAAATCATTCGAAATGATCAGTATAGATTTCGACAAACGCACACACAGCTGTCAACATATATTACTTGCCGCTTTCTCTCTCTTTTCTTTTCCATTCTCATTTTTTCTATTTTGTCTCCAGCTGACCGGACTGTTTTGCCCTTGGGGGAGAGAAAAAGGTGTTGAGAGGAGAGAAATCGAGGGGAATCGACGCTTGCTCCACAGCGACCGCAAGCAGGCCAAGGCGAGCAGAGCAGAGCAGGGGCGCCGTTGTCCTGTGCATCCTCGCCGGTGAGCATCAGTCCATCCATCCATCCGTTACGCAGCCGCAAAATCTTTCTCAAAAACCATCTTGTTTTCCTTCTGGAATTTGCATTAACCCTAGCTAGGTTCTATTCCAGATCTGGCTTAATTTGCCTTAATAACCAACCTTAAGGTAGGAGGGAGACTAAAAACAGTTCTTTGTCTTCTCAAATAGTTTGGGGGTTCAACTGAACCCCACATCCCTTCCTTTCTCCACCTTCGGATAGATAGATTCGTTGCCTGGAGCTTGTCTTGTGATATTAGTTCAATATTTTGTTTTATCCACTGTGAAAATGACTTCCTTTTCTTTTACTCTGTGTTTGATCTGCCCTGGAAGACATTTCGGTATTATTATGGAAAATGTTCTCTACGCCCAGCTAATTTTAACCAGAAGATTAATTTCAGATTACACGCTGCATAATTAACATCAATCACTTTGCAGTTTATCCTTTTTATTTTCTTTTGAAGGACGAATTTTTTGTCATTTGTTGGATTCTACTTTGATTTTCTGGTATTGATGTCCTACTGGTATAGTAGGAGAAAACAAATATGGACTTTTTCTGTTTTTACTACCATTGAATCGAGAAATTTCATGATTGCAAAATCTCATTACTGCTTGCATTGGCCTGTATGGCTTCAGTTCTTGGTGATGGCTGCCCACCTGTTACAGTTCTCATTTAAGGTATTTGAAGATCTATTTTCTAGTAATGTGAGTTCGCTCTTTGCAGGTTCTTCACGGTGATGATTGGGATTGAACCCTGGTAACCTCCATGTCTGGGGCGCCACGCTCCAACCTTGGACTTGTTCCCAGGGATATGAATGGTAGCATCCCAATTAGCACCACAAATTCCTCTGGGCCAAGCATTGGTGTTAGCTCTTTGGTGACGGATGCTAACTCATCGCTCTCCGGAGGTGCCCATATGCAGCCAAGTACGAGCATGAATGCTGATTCATTCATGCGCCTTCCTGCCTCCCCAATGTCATTTTCATCCAATAACATCTCTGGCTCTTCAGTTATTGATGGTCCTATTCTGCAACAAAGTCCACCCCAAGACCAGATGCAGAAGCGGAGGTCTTCTAGTGTAACATCACAACCTGTAATTGAGGCTGCTGGTGCATTGCATGCTCAGAAGAAGTCAAGGATTGATATTAGACAAGATGATATCCTGCAACACAATTTAATCCAGCAACTACTTCAAGGTCAGAGTTCTCTTCATCTGCAGGGCCAACAGAACCCACAGATTCAAGCCTTGATCCATCAGCATAAACTGGCACAGATTCAGCAGCAACAGCAACATCAGATGTTACAACCATTTTCACAGATTCAACAGTCTCAAGTTGGCATGCCTCGTCAGCCACAATTGAGGCCTCCACTAGCGCAGCCTGGAATGCAGCTAGCTGGACCTGTTAGAACGCCTGTCGAGAATGGGCTTTGTTCTCGCAGGTTAAAGCAATACTTATACCATAAGCGTCATCGACCAGAGGTGAGAGTCTGCATTGCACACATTTATCACAAAATGCATGTTTTTGGCCGTACAATTTACTAGTTACTTGTGCGTTCCTGTAGAATAATCCCATAACATACTGGAGGAAGCTTATTGATGAATATTTTGCACCACGGGCAAGAGAAAGATGGTGTGTGTCATCGTATGAGAAAAGAGGAAATTCTTCAGGTGCTGTTCAACACACAGCTCTGGTCAGTTCATGGTTCAAACTTGCTTTTTACCTGCATTTGTACGTTGATGCCCTTTACTTTTCTGTTTCTACAGTATTTTCAGTTTGATGTTGAAACAACATTGATAAGCACCTCTTGTAAGCGTTGCTTGGATTTTGAACGCTATATTTGACTTAAGTATCTCTTGGTTGTACTGAGAAACAAAATCCATAGGTGCAGGTTCTGTAGGAAAGCAGTATCTATTGGTAGCATGACATAGTTAATATTGCATTTTCGTTTTATTTCTGTGCTTAGTCCACTTAGAATCAAGAAAGCTGATCCTGTTGAGATTTTACAAAAAATTTTAAAAAATATTATTCACAATTAACAAGTCCTAATTTCTCCATCTTGCAGGATTCATGGCGTTGTGACATTTGTAATACACATGGGGGCAAAGGATATGGTTAGTTGACTACTTCTCTGGAAGTATATCCAGCTTCCTTTAATTGTTCATGCATTAAACCTTGTAATTTGCTATATGAATTGCTGAATTGTTTTGTGCTTATTACTCATTTAGTATGTAAGCTCTACATATCTTGTGCTCTACAGAAGTACAGATTACCTTCTCAAGACTGGAAATAATGCAAATATATAAGGACATAGTATTTCAAATCATAGATTATCTTCCACATGAGCAATTGACCGTTATGAGTGGAAAATATGTATCTTGTGAAATTTATACTCCCTCCAGTTTGGCATTACGAGTGGAGATGCTTTGCGCCATCTTGATCAGTTGAATATACTTGGAGTGATTGGTCAGACTTGCCACAAAGTGTTTATCTTGGAACTACGTGGTGATATCTTAGTGATGCATAGTTCTTATTCTCCATTTCTTCTAGACCAAGCTTAGGATATGTTATGTGTGTGCGCCTTTCAACTTCCATTTCTTCAAACTTTACTTTTTAACACTTTTTTCCCGGATAGCTTTTGTGATTTGCTCCTTTGTTTCTTGTAATACAAGTACATTACCCTCATAAAAAGTCATGATATATTTCATTTTCTCATTAATCTAGTTCCACTTTATTACGTCGATCTCACTTTTTTTTTTTATCTCTTGTCTGGCAGAGGCTACCTATGAAATACTTCCTAGACTATGTCAAATTAGATTTGACCATGGTGTCATAGATGAATATTTATTCCTTGACATGGCAAATGAATTCCGGTTGCCTAATGGACTAATGCTGCTGGAACATACAAAAGTTGTTCAAAAAAGCATTTATGAACATATGCATGTTATACATGAGGGGCAGCTGAGAATCATATTCACACCAGAACTAAAGGTAAATTCTCATTTTTATTATAGTTTACATTTGTGAACATCTATATGTTGCAAATGATTGGGGCAATTTAGAATAATAATTGTCTGCTGTTGCATGCGGATATGTGAAGATAATGTCCTGGGAGTTTTGTTCACGACGGCATGATGAGTACATCACTCGAAGGTTTCTTTCACCCCAGGTAGAGTTCAACCAGCATGCTGTTCTGTTTCATTTGATTGAACTTTTGTCAATAGAGGGCAGATAACATATTAGTTGTTGTAGATACGTATAATGCTCTTTACACCTTTTAGGCGATAGTTGTTGACATGCTGTATTGCAAATCTTGGCGAGTGGGGTTGTAAAAGCCTTCTTTTTCCTGCTAGACTGTTTCCACATGTATTAAGTTTCTTGTCTGTTTTTCTAATGTATGTAATGGCTTCGTGAGGGCTGCACATACAAAAAACACAAGAGAGCTTCAGATTTTAAGCCAGTTTCTGTAGTCATTTTTCTATTTTTTATTTTTGTGATATAGTCCCTGAGGTAAGCATCCCCGTTTTATGACACATTTCTGCCATCCTGTGGTGTAATTTAATTTTGGTGGACTTGGTACCTTATCTTTGAGATGTGCTTTTTTCCAGGTTGCTCAACTGCTGCAAGTTGCCCAGAAATATCAAACTGTTGCCACTGAAAGTGGACCAGCTGGGGTTTCACAAAATGATGCACAAAACATTTGCAACATGTTAGTGAACCCATCATGCCACTATTTCCTTGACATGCATTTTTTAGTTCCCTTCTGGCATGACAAATCATGGTTTCTTTCACCAATTCTATTGGGACTTTTATTTTTCATTATCTAATTGATGTCAGCACCCCAATTTTGCTCTTTAGGTTTGTGACAGCATCACGACAGCTAGCAAAAAATATAGACCACCACACCTTAAATGAACATGGTCTATCGAAAAGATATGTTCGCTGCTTGCAGGTAAGAACAGTACTTGTATTATCCATATTTTCCTGTAATATACTTGTGCACCCAGCATCTTGATTGAGTATGTTTCCACTTCAGATATCAGAGGTGGTGAATCACATGAAAGATCTTATTGAGTTCAGCCACAAGAACAAGCTTGGTCCTATAGGTATGGTTGATGCAAAATTCGTCACTCATTTTTTTTTTTTTTTTGCCTAGGTGCTCAATTGTATTTATCCATGTGAATGAAATGGTATATAAGGATACGCATAGAAGACTAGAAGGTCTTTAGTTTTAAGTGTCAAGGGATGTTCAGGATGGGAAAAATGCTTATGGGTGCAACATCATACGATTGTGATTATGATTTCACTTGTTAACATGCTTTTTTGGTCTAGATTCGTTGTACTAGAATCAGTCACATCCAACCCCCAAATGCTTACATTTTTGGACGGAGGGAGTAAGCTATTCTTATTGCTGAATAGATTAAATCAAAACATAAAACTTAGTAAAACAAACAGTGACAACTGCAAAGCAGCAATCTTTTGCCCCTTTTCTCCAGAAAATTCAGCGATGTTTTGATGCTCATGCTAACAGAGGGCCTTTTGTGCTTTGAAATTTTTAATGTTTTCCCTTTTTCCACCTGCAGAGGGCCTGAAGAGCTATCCCAAGCAAACTGTACCAAAGCTTCCAGTACAAAATATGCAGGAATCAAAGCAACTAATGGCAGCTGCTGGCCTTCCTAATGACCAGGCTAACCTCAAAGCCATGGGTGTCAAAACAGAAATGAACGCCAATGATACACACAGTGTTGGATCCATAGGTAATGGTCCGCAGAATGCTGCTGCATTAAACAATTACCAGAATATCCTTAGAAGCTCGAGCGCAAACCAGAGTTTGCTTCAGCAGGAGGCATCAAGCATGTTTAAAGGTCCCACGACAATGCATAATGGCATTCAGTTGGAAGCATCTAGATCCTTCCGTGTACCTAACCAGGTTCAGCTTGCGCAATTCCAACATCCGGGCTCATTTCAGCAGCCTATGCCCCAGCAGAACAGTCTCCAGGGCTTGGGGGTGAGCCCACAATATCCGCACCATGTGATCCATCAGCTGTTGCAAGAGGCCAAGAACACCAACAACCGCCCCTTGGCGCAGCAGCAGCAGCATCAACTTCAACATGCTCCTGCTAACAGTGGCCTTGCATCAGGAGGAACTGCTATAACCAGCAGCGCCATTAGCATGGATCATATGAATAATAACGGTGCGGTAAAGGGCGTGTCTCCAATGGGTACACCAGGTCCTGGTAGTGTGATCAATAACACAGCCAACATCATCCCCAGCAGAAGTAACAGCTTCAAGTCGGTGAGCAGCAATCCCCAAGTTGCTTCTGCTACCGCCGCCACTGGCATTGCGGCTACTCCCAAGGTAGAGCCTCTGCATGAGATGGAAGACCTTGACAATCTGATTACTAATGAACTGGTGGAGAGTGGGCTGTTCCTGGGGGACCAGGCAGGTGGTGGCTACTCATGGAACATGTGATGATTCAGCCTGCTATGCCCTGCCGTTGGATGTTAGTGTGGTGGAATTGGTGATGATGGAAACTGCCGTAGATTCTAGCTTCTCTTCTTGCTCTCTTTTTTTGCATGTGGAGTTTTTGTTTGGCTGTTTGGAACAATTTCTGATGACGATGATGATACAACTGATGTAACTTGTGCGCTCGTGAGTGAGTTGGCTTGGAATGCTAAGAGCCAGAGTTGCTACTAGTAGCACATCATCAAGTTCTCTTATACAGTCACATACTGCTGAATTGAATGACAACAGGTTACATGTGGGATGTGGCGATTACTAATGCTATAGAGACCGTGTATCTCTGTACCTTTGCAATGCCATATGATCTGTCGATTATATTAGTTAATCTTCTGGGGATATGCGATTTTATTCTATCGTGTTTTTCATAATGTCATTTTATAAGGTCTTCATAGCGAGCTTTATCCGTTCTCGGATAATTGATAGTGCGGCTGTATGGGTATATGTTAGACATTACACACTTAGGTACTACATGTTTTCATATTTTTTTTTCTGAAAAATAGGCGGCTAGGATTTAAACTTGATTGGTGCCTTCATCATTTATTGAAGAAGAGGGAGATATCACACAGTAATTACATCGTCCAATAGTTTGCTCAAATGAATATATGGGTTCTATGCAGCTTTTGCCTAATTGGTGGTTCTTCTATGCTTGCTGATGGCTAAGCTAATTAATAGCGTTTGTAGCAGCCCTATTAGCGGTAGCGGACCAGATAGGACAGTTGTAGATGACCAAGCTTTAATACAGGCCGGACGTTCTGACCTTGGCCTTGAAGGTGTGGCCGGTTTGCCCGAGGAAATCCAATCCAAGTCTAATTAGTCTCCTTTTGTGTCTCCTTGATAAGAGGATTAACTATGGATTCGAACCATAGTATATTGGTTTCATAAAATCCTAAAGGTTTTCCAAATCTAAATCAAGCATGTTTCCATGAAGAAGATCCAATTCAACATGTTCTATTCGACGTCGGTAGCAGAAGGACCCGATTCGTTACCCTTAAAAAATAAGGGGAAGCAACTGATTCAACGTGTCAGGGGTCCTCGACCACACATGTGGTATGGTTCATGTGAGGCCAAAAACGAGTAAATATAGCACCCCGACACGAGAACGGATACCTCTGGCGACTATAAATAGGTAAAATGGTTCATTGGTGAACAAAATTAGGTAAAATGGTGCCCTGCATCGTTGCGACTAAAGGCAATAAAAACAATCCAGGTGACCCAGAAACGTGTGCGATGGATCTCTCGGGAGGCAAAAAGGGGTAAAAAAGTGACAACACAACAATGTGAGCATTGAATACAACCTAGAAATGTGTCCTATAGGTCACAGAAGGTATATCAGTGTACACACGGTCTTTCAAGAAAATTATTTTAGACGAGTGGGGTAGAAATCTGCAACTCTGTTTGGAACACGTACTGGACACAATTGCACACTCATGCATATAAAGCTTTACAAAGAAAAAAGTAACGATTGTACATTGCCAAAAAGAACATGAAAAATGCACAATCTTGACGAAGCATCTCACTCCAAAATTTTTCTCCTTTTCCTTTTTTTTTCTTTTTTCTTTCTTTTTTCTTTTTCTTTTCCTTTTTTTTCTTATCTCTCTCATGTTTTTTAGTTAAGATTTTTTTTAATTAACACTTCTGAGCAGACTCTGCAACCTCCATCTGCAGTCTCATCGAGTTTGTCAGCCTTGTTGATCGCCTTCGCCGCCTCAGACGCTAGGAAGGTCCAAACACTTCATATTTGCAAACTGGGCATGTCTGTTTCAATATTTCATAAACAAAAATGTCAGGAATTCGACTGCACAAAGGCCATAATTTCTTTTAGTTCAGAAGAAGCCTAAGGAGGCCAAAAAGACAGACCAGTTTGTCATATGAAGTTGATAGTGTATACCAATGCTTATCTAAACTAGTTAAACTCTGACAATTGGTACAAATTAATCGTCCTAGAGAAGTGTTTACCCTGTCAATCTTGAGCCATCTAGCAGCACAACCTGCATGGTAACTATGCTTGCAGGCCAATGTTATGAGAGTTTCTCGCCTTGTGAAAGTTGACAGACATATAGGGCAGCTGCATTCAGAGAAGAAAGAGAGGAAATCATCAGTGCCATGAAGATTTCACTGTTTCATCAGTTACATGCTGGGATTATCTTCTACAAGAATCAGCATGTGAGTTATTGAAAACTGAAATTGTACACATACTCATCATGGTTTGCCTTTCTTGGGAAAAAGCCTGATTTGTACTTCCATGTCTCTAAGTAGGAGATAAGCAGGTCAGATAAACCTCTGTCCTCATTTCCTACAGATTCCACAAGTGCCTGCCTTTGCTAGATTACAAAAAGAAAAAAGAGGGCAAAGAATCAGCAACCACTTCCAACAATAACTTTACAGAAGAATTGTGATACAACTGAATATAACACCAACCTCATATGTCATGTTGTCTGGATCATCATTATCATCTTGTGTGGCATCCTGCAAATAAGTGAAGGAATATTCACTTTTAGTGTATATATAGACAGGTTTGGACAGGTTTACTCTGAAACAGCGCAGTTAATCACCTCTTCTTCGTTATTGCCTTCTGCCGGTTCATCAGTTTCAGAGTCAGATGGTGAGGGTACACAGCTTATATCTGAATCAAACCAACACAGACAATAAATTTATATCAAAATTAAGATTACCACAACCGTAAAATCATTATGCAGATCAAATGCTCATCAGAACTGAATGATAAGCAATTCATACCGTCATCTTCATCTGCAGGTGTCTCAATTGTCAGATTCTCCATCCCCTGCAGCTGCCTAGCAAGAACCAAGTCATATTCAATCTGTTCGTCGATTTCTGAAACTCTCGAGGTTGTTGCTTCACCACTGCTGTTCTCTCCATGATAGTAATGTGAACCATCAGATTGGGCAGTGTTTCTTGCCCCTCTCATATCATTGCCGTATGTATACAAGATTGATTGATACAGACCCTCCTAGAAAAAAAAAGTTTCAGAAAATGATATCAGTTTCCTTCTTTAAGAATTTTCAGAAAGCTGGTTGTAATTGTACTAAACAATGTTCAGCTAAAGTAAAGAGGCCATATATATATCAAAGGTATAGAAACAGATGTTTGATGCTCATGCCTAATATCTCATCATCCTGCAAGCCTGTAAGAGTGACATGCTAATGATGACGGAATGGTTGGATCAAATCATACCTGATCTTGAAGAACATCACCAATCACATAACCAAGAACTTCGTCGTCGAGGCCATCAGCGTGTACTTCTCCGGTGCCTGTGAAAGGCGGATTCACGTAGTGAACAGTGATCCTTCTCATGGCATCAGGATGCCCCACGGTGGCCATGAATGACCACCGGGACAAGTCACAGGACGACAAGTGTGAGGCAAGAACCAGTTACCTACAGGTCATGGCACACCATTCCAGAATTAAGTAGCAATTTAACCAAGAACAAACAAGAGGCAACCTTGCTTGATTTAACCTCTTATCAACACCTAAACTAAGGAACACTTTTAGGGAAAAAACTGGAGAAAATTTAATTTGTATGCAGAGTAGCTAGAAATTGCAGAGGCCCCCAAGAACAAACAACAGTAGCAATAGAAACTTCCAAGAGAGAAAAATGGGGATTCAGGCAACAAACCAAGATCAGAATTGAGGTGCAAAATAGATCTTTGCAGGAGTTGTACTGGAGAGAACAAAAGGAAATCAAGGAGGACAAAGGAGGAGGACAAGAACATGCCAAGGGGACGCTTACTCAGTTACTCTTTCTCTGTCTCTTCCTCTTCTTCTGTCACCTTCTCAAGGCTGGACGGGTTCCTTGTTAATAAGAGGGTGGGTGGCTCCATGAGTATATTTATATATGTGCAAGTCGCTCTCTCTGTGTGCATGTCTTTTTACTGTCCAGTAGTTGTCTTGACTGAAGGAGACTAGACTATTACAGTTACTGATACCTTTTTTAAACAAGAATTGTCTGGTTTCTGTTTTGATAAATTTTGTTTCCTCTTGTTTATCATAATACTTGCATTTGGGATTTGACTATCGATAACTCCTTGTCATTGCAAGGGCATCTTGTCTCTCAATTTCTGAAAAATGCTGCCTCTCACTGAATTAGAGGTGACATAAAGGGTTTTATTTACAAACTTTTTTGCATAATGCTTTTTTCTTACTTAGAAGTTGTAATACCCCTATTTCTGCTTATACTTTCGGTGCATCATATCTAGTCCTTTTCTCTTTATTTCCTTTTCTTTTTTTTTCCCGAAACCAGGTTGTGTAGTCCTTTTCTTTTATGACTCAATTGCATCCTGAGAAGAGAAGCAATAAGAGACTGGATCACCTTGTGAACCATTCCTTTATTTATTATTTGTGTGATTATCACCCTTTTAATTTTTAAGTCAAGGTCTTCTTAGATAGTGACATCTAGAAATCGAGATGGACCAAATGCAGCCATATTTGCCACCGGAGACCTGACCTCAGTTTAGCGTCTCCATGGTTGCATCATCATAGAAAACATACCATTTTTTTTTGCAACCATCGGCGACGACCTGCAGTCTTCTAAAGACTGGGGATAATGATCATCAGGTCATCACATATATCTGACTTAATTATTTGTTCCAGGACAGCTCTATACCTTGATGTAGGTGAGCTGACGAAGAAGAGGATCCCTAAAATTAGTCCTGAAGTTACTAAAATCCAAAACCATCTTTGAATTATAATCCAAAGCGCAATCAAGCACAACCGCAAAGGAAAAATGCTTTGGACCTGAAAGGTTGTAATTCCGTATGCTCAATTCTTGGAAGTGACGTCCATATTGGAATTTTCATTCATCCCTTCTCCAAACGCGAAGGTAAAGGTAAGTCTTAGCATCTGAAACCTGCAGCCGAGAACATTTTATGGGTTACAGCTGACAAAAGAATATCCCAGTTGTTTCTCAACAAAATTTAGGAAATATACATACAACATCCCACTGATGATTGGCCTCATTCCATGTGCCCAGACACAAAAATATTACTCTCTTATTACCAGTGATGATCTGATGAAGATCTGTATCAGTCGTATAAAATGTGGGAATCTGCAGGTTCCAACCAGACGTCTGAATATTTTTACACCCCATTAGGTAGCAATCGTTTTCATGGCCATTAACATCTTAACACACATACACACTCTATCCCATCCAATTAGCACTTGTCTGGTAGTTTCTCTTGTGGTTAAGCCACCGACCATGCTACTGCCCTCGTCAAAGAAATCTTTATGTCGTTTTCATACGACGAAGTTTCCAAGTAAAATCGATTCAGTGTCGACATATGAACAGATTGGGTGGCAAGCAAGAAAAGGCCAAAGACTTAGGCTCAGGTCAACTGTTAAGTAATGCAGGTCGTTAGAGTTGGCAAATTGATTCTGTTTATTGTTCTTTCTTTCTTTATTTAACCTGAAACAAACAAGACAATTCATTTTTCCTTATTAGTTGATGGAGATCAGACCCAAACCTTCTATATACACCATATATTCAAAGCTGTTTTTAACTGCAAATTCTTTCTTTCAACTCATCTTAAACGCTAACTAGATCTCACAACGTATGAATGCAAAGAAATAGTTATCAGAACATATGATAAAGCGGTAAGTTTGTAAACTCAAACTTAACTCCAGGATACAGAGAACCAATCCAATGGAGTGTCCTAAACTTTCTTTTTGATCAATGGTTTAAAAAGAACAGCCACTCAACTGAGTTCCTGAATGTGATAAGCTTTTGTTTTCAATCCCGTAGAAGAGGTCAAACACTATTTGGTTACAAAAAACTGGAAGGGTATACAAAAACCTGAAAGGAAACAACCAAAACTTGGTGCAAATAGAGGGACCACTCACCAGCAGACAACAAAATGGTACTACTACAGCTCCAGTGCCATTCTTTGTTTAACAATCTCCCCAATGGGCTGAAAATCTGCTCTACAATGTACACATTCTTAAACCCACCAATTCCTTATCTTTTGCAATGCTCATGAACAGCCCAGCTGTGAAATGTTCCAGTAAGAAAACAGATAGAGTAAATGAAACTTTTGTATCACTGTCCTGTGTCAATGCTTCCAAGTCATGTTATGTCTTTTACTCCAATAGCTAAGCCCCTAATTCTGTAACCTGAATGAAAGTGTTTTCCGCAACCATGGACCCATCTGAGTGCTGAACTGCTGACCAAGGTCTTGGAGTGTCTTATCTGATCATACTTTTCAGCTTCTTTGGCCAGTAGTCACTTTCAGCATCTAGGTTGATATATGCAGGCTAAGCACATAAAAAACTGTAAATTGCCTCAATTTATCAATCGATGACTTGATACAGAAGAACCAAACAACCCGCACCAGTTCCAAGCATGTGCGGCAAAAATATAAAGTTGGTTCCATTACAAAGGGCCAAAGGAGGCTTCTGATATCTGGTATTTGCAGCTGCTCACAGCCAAGACGAGTCAGGCCACTGCTGAAAATGAATGCAAAGGGCGGCACAAGGATATGAGCATGTTCAACATCATACATCCGAGCAATCATAAGCACAAAGTCCTATAGCCTGAGAGTTCTAAGGCCGTGTTTGAATCAGCTTAGCAGGGATGGTTAATTTCCAGATTATTACGTGCACGCTTCCGAAGCAACTAAACGGTGTATTATTTGAAAAAACTATTTATATATAAGTTTTTCCAAAAAGTCAAATGAATCCATTTTTGAAGTTTACAATAGTTAGTACTTAATTAATTATATGCTAATGACAATTCTCGTTTTGCGTGTCCAAAATAATCCAAAGCTATTAGTTGATTCAAACGTGGCCTAAATAGCCATTTCTATGAAATTGGGCAGCTGACATACAACGAACAAGAATAACAGCATAAGTTGCCTCACGATTCTTTATTTTGTCTACTAACTTATCATGTTTTCTGTAATGCCTATATAATGCCTTGTAGCTACTAGCTAGTAACTAGTAAGAACAAACATATCAGAGTATCAGACTATAATTTTCACATCAAGTCATATTTTCAAGTATTGTTGAAAAATAATCAAGGAAAATGGGGGGAAAAACTGCAATGAAGCTTATAACACTGCAAAGTTCAATCTTCTGACTGTAAAGGGTAACTGATATGACTAAATAATCCAGAGAACCCTCCCAAATAAACTGGTGAAGGCCGCTGGTCCTAGTTTTCCATATACATATCATGTTAGGGACTCAGGGTTATTGCAGTTCCATGGTTCCCAAACTAATACAAGGTAGAAAAATATGCATATTTGATTCTAAGGGGTGGGGATTCGAACCATGATCTCAACCACAGCAAGTCAGCAAGAATGCAAAGAAAATTTTAAACCACAATCTAAGGTTGCTTGAGACAATCATCACAAAGACTGAGGTATAATTGTAGGGCACCAAATACACAACCATTGGATTTAGATAAATCATGCCATGCAATAATACACAGGGAAAATCTAGAGCAGTATTGCCAGCCCTAAATTTCAGTCAATTAGAAGAGATTTACCTTGTGGTATATCCGGCGATGACATGCTTAAGATGAAATATGCTGGTAATCTTGCACCATAGAATAACAAGCACAACAGAGAACCACTTTGATCTATTGAAAGATGTGCTACAAACTTGATATCCAGGCCGTTATGTCTTTTGTCTCCTTGGTACATCCCTTTGCATGCCAATTCAACATGAAAGGTCAGAGCAAGCAGTTCACAAGAAATCTTGCACAACTTAACCACATTTTCTTCCTATAGCCTGGTGCCTTAACAGGCTACAACATGAACTGACAGAAAAATTATCCTTTCAATTCCTCCAAATTTTCCAAGCCAACCAGCTTCATGGTCATTGTGACACTATCAAGGGTATCGTATACTTCCTCAAATCTACAATGCGACTTGTCCTCAACAAGAAACTTGTGCATCTTACCATCTAACTCGATGAAGCTATACCCAGCTGATTTCTTGTGGTCTTTCTCCTTCAGTAACTTCCATACCCAGGCAACACCATCCCATTTGCCAGATGACGCATATATGTTTGAAAGGATCACTAGGTTTCCCGTGTTTTGTGGCTCAAGGTGGATGAGTTTGTTCACCGCTATTTCTGCTAGTTCTACATTGCTATGGAAGCTGCAAGCTCCAAGCAAGGCCCCCCAGATGACGGCGTCAGGCTCCACTGGCATGCTCGCAATCAGATTGTATGATTCTGTCAGGAGACCAGCACGGCCAAGAAGGTCAACCATGCATCCATAGTGTTCAATTCTTGGTTTCATACCAAACTCTGCTTCCATCGATTGAAAGAACAGCTTGCCTTCATTCACCAGGCCTCCATGGGTACAAGCTAAGATGACCCCCACAAAAGTAATACCATCTGGTTTGAACCCTGCCATCTAAACACAATAAAATCAGTTTCAAGCTTCAGTGCAAAAAATGTGGATGGCTCTTAAACTATTATAGCTGGTAATGTGGTCTGCTAGTTCTATGTTAAAACAAGTTTGATTTTCATTAAACTCAAATTGTACATAAATTCTATGAGTTAGAGCAACTACTATTCAAGCAAAAAATCCTCACCCTCAACTTATGGAACAAGGCAAGGGCCTCCCTCCACCGGCCATGCACAGCAAATGCCATGATCATTGAGTTCCAAGAACAGAGATCCTGCTGACGACCAATACCCCGAAACACCTGCCAAGCTTGTTGAATGCTGCCACACTTGGAGTACATCTCCAGTAGCGCATTAGCCACAAACACATTCCTCAGTAGTCCTTTCCCCCTCGCATACTCCTCCACCTTCCTCCCCAGCTCCATCGCCCCAACCGCTGCACACGCAGGCAGCACGCTGCTCACCGTCAACTCATTCGGTTGTACCCCTACCCACTCCCACATCTCCAAGAAAGTCTCCACCGCCTCCTCATGCCGCCCGTTCTGCGCGTACCCAGACACCATAGCAGTCCAGGAAACCACATTCCTCTCCGGCATTTCATCGAACAGCTTCTCTGCCGAATCAATAAGCCCACCTTTCGCATATGCCGAAAGAAGCGCATTATACACGGCCGTGTCCCTGCACGCCATTTCATCAAACACCTTCCTGGCGTCAACCAGGAGACGGTTCTTAGCGTAGAACGAGACAAGCGCGGATGCGAGGAAAGGATCACCGCCGGATGCAAAATGCCCCGATCTGATCAGCACCGCGTGGGCGCATAGCAAGAAGGGGTAGGAAGAGGATGCGGATGAAGAGGAGGAGGAGGAGAAGAGGAGGGTGAAGGAAAGCGGAGTGAGGAGGCGAAGGCGGTGGAGGCGGGAGAAGAAGGGGAGGAGGAGAGGATGAAGGAGGCG
>CM002484.1:800710-831730 GCA_000325765.3 Leersia perrieri | reverse complement strand
GGGGGGGAGGGAGGAGGCGAGGGCGTGGAGGAGGCGGTTGTGGAGCGGCGCGGAAGGAGACGAAGGGTAGGATTCGAGGAGGAGGGAGGCGTAGCGGTGGTCGCCGGCGGCGAGGATCCGGAGGAGCAGCGGCTGCAGGCGGCGCTCGCCGCGGCGGAGCGCGCGCGCGTGGAGCTTCTTCGCTTCATCCATGGCGGAGCGAAGAGTGGATAGAGGCCCAGAATATTTGATGGAATGAGAGAATGTGGCCCATCTAGGAGATTGCGTTTTTTTACCTCTCGGATGGAAACGGCCCATATAAGCGCGTTTTAGGAAGCCCTAGTCGGAAATAATTTCGAGCTATAGTGATTTTTTACACCGGTTTCAGGCTATTTGAATACATGTATGTATTCTAGGTGTAAAAAAAAGTATTCAAAGAAGGCTATAAACTTTTTTTTGGTCTGGATTATCTTCAATCTGTGTTGCGTGTTGTTATGTTGCGCGCGCTTTCTATATATTATCATAGCTATCAAATCAATTGTTTGGGATGCACTATTTAAAGAAGTGAAGACCAAAACTTATTAAGAATAGTTGCATCAAACAAGATTATTATGATATATAAGAATGGCTAGCTGGCTAGCCCAATGTATAGATACGTAGGAAATATTGTGAGTGAACAACCTATTATGCTGATGTTGTTTGTATGAATGAAAAATAAATTTCATGAATTTAAAGAAAGAAATACACGCATAATTTTTTCACAAGGAAATTCTACCGTTCTACTCCCACCATTTTCTTATATTTGATGTTGGCTAGCTCAAAATTGAGCTGACGAACGTCATATATAAAAAACTAGAGGTATTACTACTATATATTGATCCGCATGCACCAACTGGTTCAACATAAATTCTAAAGCTGATATTAAAAAAAAAGGGAAAATTAGTATACTCTAACGCTACAGACCTTTCCAATATGTTTAAAGGTCAACATGTACAGGAAAATTGCTTTAATTAGACGCAGAAAGATACCAACCTCGTCACATATATAAATGCCTAAATATGAAGCTACCGTCCCTTTCACACCTTTTTCTAGAAATTAAAGCGACGCAAGCAAATAGATGAACTGAAAGAACCAAAATAATATCCAAGTCCAAGGGCAGGCACACACACAACCATGAATTCCCACCAACAAGCAAATGAACAACAGGTGCGAGAGGAAGAAAAAGACGAGCTCCTCCACCATGGCGACCGGATCACCTCCCCTCTCTGTAAGCACCCTGTGAGATCATCACATAGAGTAGTTACTCAAATTACTAGTACCATTCTAATAAAATTCAGCGATGATGATCGTGCAAATGTGCTTACAAAGTGCGGCCATCGACGTCGGGAAGCGGCTCATGGCCGGAGTTTGGAGAGGAGAACTCACCGGTGGAGCAGGTGGCGCTGACGGTGCCGGTCGGCGACTCGCCGGAGACACCGGTTGTGACTTTTCGGATGTGGGTATTGGGGATCGTCTCCTGCGCCGTGCTCTCCTTCCTCAACCAGTTCTTCTGGTACAGGAAGGAGCCACTGACGATCACGGCCATCTCGGCGCAGATCGCCGTCGTGCCTCTCGGCCGTGTCATGGCGGCAGCGCTGCCGGAGAGGGTGTTCTTCCGTGGCCGGCGTTGGGAGTTCACGCTTAACCCTGGGCCGTTCAATGTCAAGGAGCATGTGCTGATTACCATCTTTGCTAACTCCGGCGCCGGCACAGTCTATGCCATCCACCTCGTCACCGCCGTGAGGGTGTTCTATGGCAAGAACATCTCCTTCTTCATCTGCCTCCTCGTCGTCCTCACCACGCAGGTGCAAGCACAATATCTTCTACCTAAACATTAGTAATATTCATATCTCAGTTATAATTAGGATCTCAACATGCTGTCATGCTCTGTTGCAAGATAGTACTCCCTCCGTCGTTAAATGTTTGACGTCGTTGACTTTTTAACACACGTTTAACCATTCGTCTTATTAAAAAAATTTGTAAAATATGTAAAATTATATGTATGCATAAAAGCATATTTAACAATGAATCAAATAATAAAAAAAGAATTAATAATTATGTAAAGTTTTTGAATAAGACGATAACGACGTCAAACATTTAAGAACAGAGGGAGTAGCTTGATTACCTGGCAATCAGAAGTGATTTTCTCATAGTAGCTCATGTATGTATCATAATGTCATCAGATGCTGGGGTTCGGCTGGGCAGGAATATTCCGACGGTATCTGGTTGAGCCGGCGTCTATGTGGTGGCCATCCAACCTAGTGCAGGTCTCTCTGTTCAGGTACTGCTAGACAACCAGAGTAAATAGTAGTATGACAAAATCTTCTCACAGAACTGAATCCTTACCACATTTTGAGCCACTTCACCCTCAGTCGACACGCAACACCAGCAATGTAAGAGCCTGCACCCCAGAAGTTTCACTTGGAATCACATCAGTGCTGCAACAAACTACAACATAAATGGTAGAAAATAAAATCGGAACAAGTGATTATGGGGCATATAGAAGCTGATGGACTTCTTATATATTTTTCCAATTATTTTACAAAAAACTTCCCTAACTTAAAAAAAAAAACACAAACAAAATTTTGTTAGAGTACATAGAGAAATCAAAGATCTAAACATTTATAGAACTAAAATGGATTTGCGACTTTAGTAACATGTTCTTCCTCATTCCTTGACAGAAGAGTAAACGACCTCTAAAACGACAAAGTAGAAGCATTTGCATTTCATAAAAAAACTTACACATTTCTTATATTAGAGCGCTTCATGAGAAGGAAGCACGAAGAAAAGGTGGCTTGACGCGCAACCAGTTCTTCCTTGTGGCATTCATCTGCAGCTTCGCATACTATATCTTTCCAGGCTACCTATTCCAGATGCTCACCTCCCTCTCCTGGATCTGTTGGGTCTTCCCACACTCTGTCCTTCCCCAACAGCTTGGCTCAGGTCTCCGAGGCCTCGGCATTGGTGCAATCGGTCTTGACTGGTCAACTGTCTCCTCGTACCTTGGGAGCCCTCTTGCTAGTCCATGGTTTGCCACTGTAAATGTTGCTGTTGGTTTCTTTATCATTATGTATATAATCACGCCAATTGCATACTGGTTTAATATCTACAAGGCGCGGAACTTTCCCATATTTTCTGATGGCCTCTTCACCTCAACTGGGCAAAATTACAATGTATCAAGCATCGTGGACTCCCATTTCCACTTCGACACCAAGGCATATGAGAAGAATGGTCCGCTATACCTCAGTACTTCCCTTCTTGTCACATACGGCGTCGGTTTTGCTGCCCTTGCCGCAACAATTGTTCATGCTTTCCTCTTCCATGGAAGGTAATTTCTTCTTAGATTTGCCAGCTTGCTGTCTGCAATATTAAATAATGCAGCTAAGAGCAATGATGCTTGTCTCCAGTGAAATCTGGCTATTAAGTAAATCAGCTTTTCAAGAAAAAAGGATGGATGTACACACAAAACTTATGAGGAGATATAAACAGGTCCTTGAAGGGTGGTTCATCTGCATCCTTGCTGCTAACATCACAATGACCATATTTGCCTGTGAATACTATAGTGAGGATCTCCAATTGCCCTGGTGGGGTGTTTTGCTTGCATGCACAATTGCCTTTTTCTTCACCCTCCCAATAGGGATAATCAAAGCAACAACGAACCAGGTATATGGATTTAGCACATTGTGCATATTATGCCATACAGATCTAACCAGTTCAGCACTTCATCATATACAGACTCCAGGTCTGAACCTCATCACGGAGTACATCATTGGGTATCTGTACCCTGGACGACCCGTAGCAAATATGTGCTTCAAGGTATATGGTTACATCAGCATGAAACAAGCTCTGGCGTTCCTGGAAGATTTTAAACTGGGTCACTACATGAAGATTCCACCGAGGACAATGTTTATGGCTCAGGTAAGTTCTACTAGCCATATACTCACTTAACTATCATTTCTCCTAAAGAAGTTACACACTTGATCCTCTAGTATTGTGACTTAGAAACTTTTCAAAACACGACAGGTTGTGGGAACTTCAATTGCAGCACTTGTACACATTGGAACATCATGGTGGCTGATGGAAACAATCCCCAACATCTGCAACACTGAGCTCCTCCATTCAGATAGCCCTTGGACTTGCCCGAGTGATCATGTGTTCTACGATGCATCAGTCACATGGGGACTAATTAGCCCACGCAGGATATTTGGTGACTTAGGAACTTATTCGGCTCTACAGTGGTTCTTTTTGGGTGGAGCCATTGCCCCTTTACTTGTCTGGATTGCACATAAGGCATTCCCAGGCCAGAATTGGATCTTACTGATCAAGACGCCTATACTAATTGGTGCTACCTTCCAGATGCCGCCTGCTACTGCCGTCAACTACACAACTTGGATACTAGTTGGGTTCTTGTCAGGTTATGTGGTCTATAGATATCGCCGTGACTGGTGGGAGAGACACAATTATCTTCTTTCAGGTGCACTGGATGCTGGTTTGGCATTCATGGCGGTCTTAATTTACTTGTGCCTAGGCTTGGAGAACATCAGTCTGAACTGGTGGGGAAATGACTTGGATGGATGTCCTCTAGCTTCTTGTCCCACTGCTAAAGGTATAGTTGTCAAGGGATGCCCAGTCTATCATTGAGGGTCTCCTCTGGATTCTTGTCCCGCTGCTAAAGGGTTACGCCAAAACTATAATCAGACCTCCATGGGTGCAAGCCAACATAATGACTATGTCTAATTGACCCTCGTCATCTAAACATCAGTAGAACCATCTTTTAGTTTACAGTTGGAAATCAGCAATACGGTTTAACGGTTGCTGCTTACTACTTGTATCCTACCAAACAAGTTAGATATTTATCAATGAGAAGTCCATTTTTTTGCAAGATGCAATCAGATTGATTGTATATGGTACAGGCCAGTCAGTAAAAAAAAAAAAAACAACAACAACAAAAAATTATACTAAAGCAAGAAATGCTCACCCTCAAGGGCCAAGAAGAGGGCCTCCATCTGCAGACCATGCATGACAAATGCCATTTCGAAAAACACAGATTTTGCCGACGACCAATCCCCTGAAAAATACCAGCACATTCCGTCGGTGTCTTCCCCCTCAAATACTCATCCACCTTCCTCCCCGGCACCATCGCCTCAGCTGTTACGCATGCAGTCAATGGCTCAGTGCCGTGCAATGCTCACTGTCTTCCCTCTCAAGCATTTCCTCGAACAGGTTATCTGCCCCTCGACGTGTCATCCTTTGCGCACGCCAAAAGCCCAAAGCAAGGGCGTTGCACACGGCTGCGTACCTGCGTCGCATGCCATCGAATACCTTCCTGATTCAGCCAGAATACAAGTGCGGATGCGATGGAAGGGTCGCCGGATGCGAAGTGGCCGGATTTAACCAGTAGGGAACAGAAGAAGAAAGGAGATGTAGGAAATCAAGCATGTGTGAAGAGATTGTGGAGCGTCTGCTCTGGGTAGGAGGATAAGGGGAGAGGAAGGCATACCAATGTTCGCCGGCGGCGAGCAGCGGCTGCCGACGGCGCACGCCATGGTCAGGTTAGCGACCCAATGGCCATGGTCGAGACGATTTTGACCGTCCATCTAAGGCACTCGATGGCTTATTTGGCAAATGCATAATTCTTATTTGGCAAATGCATAATTCCGCAGGGACCATTCTGCAATTTCTTTTTTTTAAGCTGGACCATTCTGCAATTTCACGGGCCACAATCTGAAGATTTCTTCCAGGCTTTACAAATTTTTTGGGGAAAACATTCTCGATCTGCTGCCTGCTTAAGTGCATGAGTTCTAGCTTCAAGAGGCAGCAGGATTTCAGACCATTTCATTCTGTTTTTTTTTACATGTTTCCTTCCCATTTTCCACTTGGTCTTTACATTGATCAGCACGGCTTATTGCCACTGCAAAATAACGCAAGAATAAACTGAAGCTGAAGACGGGTCAGTTTACCCATGATTCTTGGACTTGGAGAACAGTATTGCAGTTGCATCTGCATCTTGTTGGTTGCCTGTTGCCACGGGTTTGGACCATCAGAAGACGTTGATTGGTACGGATGCTGCTTTCGCTGGTTCAATGCTGCTCATTTGTGATTGGTTGTGCTGGTTCAGATTCCCTTTTTGCTCTGCTGTCAAGAAGGAACAGTCCAAAAAGGCATATTCATTTGATTCTTCTACATATACTAATCAGATCTTGTTCTTTTCTGATCAGGAGTGTGTGATTTTTGCTCTGATTGGTGAAAGATTCAAGTGTTTTGAATCCATAGAATGTGTACTCCCTTTATTTCACATTATAAGAAGTTTCAGCCTATTTATCTGTTGTCTAGAGCCAATAACATTCATATGAATCTTGACATACTCCTATATATGAAGCACATACATTGATTCCTTTGATATACTGCCAACCAACAAGGCTTTGCTAATCCTCAATTGAGAGGGCAGAGCTCCTTCGTCCATTTTCAGAGCAATGCTTACATGAACTGAGTACATTATCAACAAGGACCTAAAAATCTTCAGAAAAAGCATATGACGCTCTCTGATTTCTAAATGTTGAATTATTTTCTCCCACTACATTTCTACTGTTTGTACTATTATAAAATTATTTTTTTTTCTCAGAAGAGCGAGGCAGTATTAAATTTGAATATGTTATGTTTAGCACCGATCACCAATGAACCTTTTGTTTTTTCTTTCCTTTTCAGTTTGGCTTTCCGTGAAGCAACAAGAAAAAGAAGAGAAGAACAAGACGCTGCTTGATGTTTGGACTACACCTGTACATGCAGTTTCTGATTCAAAATTTTCACTTCATATTCTCAACGCCTAATTGCAAAGGAAAACCGAGGAATGCACGTGGAATCAAACACGTCTAGGCTCATCCATGTAACAGAGTTTCTCGCGTTAGTTCATTGAACCTGGACGGAAATGCTTCATCAACAAAGAAGAAAAGATCGCCTGAATTTTGTCCGTGATATGGAATGGATGTTTTTGCAGAGAGAGCACACGTGACTTGCTTGCTACATGCATGACAACAAAAGAAGCATGCAAAATTGGTCGTCATTTTTCATCATTTCTCATACCACATCGATCTGGCGTGAAGCACGCACGTTGGTCACACTTGGATTAACAAAATAAAAGATCCAGCTAAGCAAGCACGTTAGTAATTAGTACAGTAATGTCTTCCCTCTCACGCAGCTCCATTAAGTCAACCATCTAGTTTTCAGAACTAACGTGAACAACAGTATTAGCTAGTAGACTGCCAGTTAATTACACATTGACACTACATAATTTACTCGTGTAATCAGCAATAACCACGCAAACAATGCTCAGATCCCACCATCCCAAAGTCCGAAAACACCCAAACGGCGAAACTCGATAACTTATCAATAATGGCACACGCATAGACGCATAGTACAGTCACAGAAAACGTCGTTTTCCTGCTAAAGATCGATGAAGAGTGAAAGCCTCAGCTAGCCACACGACTCCAAAAATCAAAACCATTACGTGACAACAATCACACACAAACACATGTAAACTCCTCCTCCTCCGACCATGGCATCCCCTCACCAAGAACAGCAGCAGGAAGAGGAAGAAGAAGATCATCATCATCACCGCCATGGCGACGACAACGACGAGATCACCTCCCCTCTCCGTAATTAATTAACCTCATCATCATCATCGGATGCTCGGATCTCATCGATTGGGGCATGATCAATTAATTCCTCATTGGTTAATTACTCGATCATGTGTGTACATGTATATATGCAGTGCGGCCATCGACATCGTCGTCTCATGGCGGCTCGCCGGAGTTGGACTCGCCGGAGAATTCACCGATCGAGCAGGTGGCGCTGACGGTGCCAATCGGCGACGATCCAACGACGCCGGTGCTGACTTTCCGGATGTGGGTATTGGGGATCGTCTCCTGCGCCGTGCTCTCCTTCCTCAACCAATTCTTCTGGTACAGGAAGGAGCCACTCACAATCACGGCCATCTCGGCACAGATCGCCGTCGTGCCGCTCGGCCGACTCATGGCGGCGGCGCTGCCGGAGAGGGTGTTCTTCAGTGGCCAGAGTTGGGAGTTCACGCTTAACCCTGGCCCGTTCAATGTCAAGGAGCATGTGTTGATTACTATCTTTGCTAACTCCGGCGCCGGAACTGTCTATGCTATTCATGTCATCACCGCCGTCAGGGTTTTCTATGGGAAGCACATCTCCTTCTTCGTTTCGCTTCTCGTCGTCCTCACTACCCAGGTTGGTGATTAATCGATCACATGATGATCATGATATTGTTAGACATCTTTGCTTAGCTTGCATGAGGCTGATCAATTATCAAAAGTGATTTTTTGGTCATCATTTGTTTTCGGTGTCAAGCAACAACCATCGATTGTGTGAGCCGATCAGTTCATGGATGTTTCTTCTTTTGCTGTTTAATTATGTCGTGTAATGTGAGCTTGTGGATGATGATCAGGTGCTTGGGTTTGGGTGGGCGGGAATATTCCGGCGGTATCTGGTTGAGCCGGCGGCGATGTGGTGGCCGTCCAACCTCGTGCAGGTCTCCCTCTTCAGGTACCTACCATTCTTCTCCCCCAACAAGTAGCTCTAACTACTAACTACTCCCTCCGTTTTTTTATATTTGACACCGTTGACTTTTCTACAAAAGTTTAACCATTCCTCTTATTCAAAAAATTTGTGCAAATATAAGAAAATAAAAGATAGGCTTAAAATTTCTTTAGTAATAAACCAATTCATAACAAAATAAATAATATTTGCATAAATTTTTTGAATAAGACGAATGGCCAAACTTTTGTAGAAAAGTCAACGGTGTCAAATATAAAAAAACGGAGGGAGTATATATGAGTATAACCATTTCATCTAGGAATCTTGTCCTGTTCAGATTTATAGTTAGAAATAGCTGTATTTTATGACAAAGGTAATATTTTTTTATAACAGTTTTCCCTTTTCTTTAAAATGAAGATAAAAATAAAATGGTTCCATATGTATCTCATTTTGGTTGATTGGAGATATTTTTGGCATTTATTATATATACCTTAATCAGTTGGAACCTAGAGGTTGGACTTTGAATTAGTACTCCAAAGATTAATGGACAGACAGAGCTTTCTGCTGGTAGTATAAAACCATGCAAATAAAAAATAAAATTAAAAATATATATGAGATGTGTATGCTTGCACGTAGGTGTTTGCTGTTTGAGTAAGAATCTCGCGCGCTTTGATAGGCGCGCGATTGCTCGATCAATGGATCAAATGCGAGTTAGCTAGCTGTCATGAATCATGACACGTCAGGCTGGTCCTGCTTGCAATCAAGAGCATGAAAGAGGCTGGAATAGCTTGGGGCCTACAAGAAAATGAAACGATTGAAACAAACAAGAGAAAAAAGTGCAACCAGGTCAGACAACATTTAGCAAATATAGTTAATGCAAACAACAAAAAATAATAATTGCGTGTTATTAAGCTGAATGTAAAAGAATACGGCCATTAACACGTGCTGTCTAAATTTAATTTGGCTTTTTACATTAAATTAAATTCATTAGAGATTCACCAGTGCCTAGTTGAAAATTGGTGGCTTCCCCAGCCCAAGCCATGTTAGGCAAGTACTGCATGGTATCTGGCCCAATATCAGAGCCCAGTTTGGGCTAATTGTAGCCCAACAAAGGCAACTACACTCTACACATCAAAAAGGTTGGACAGTGGGGAAGGACCCACCGTTAATGGTATTAAGGAGAAGAAAGGTGAGCGCGCGGAGAATCGAACGCGGGCGGCGGGCAACAACACTGCTGCCCTTTGCCATCTGCCCTAGGCGCAGTCTCCACAAACTTATACATTTGCAAAATGTATTTGCTCATCAGGGCGCTTCACGAGAAGGAAGCAAGGAGCAAAGGTGGCCTGACGCGGAACCAGTTCTTCCTGGTGGCATTCATCTGCAGCTTTGCATACTACATCTTCCCGGGATACCTATTCCAGATGCTCACCTCACTCTCCTGGATCTGCTGGGTTTTCCCCCATTCTGTGCTTGCACAACAGCTTGGTTCAGGTCTCAGTGGCCTTGGCATTGGCGCAATCGGTCTCGACTGGTCCACTGTCTCCTCCTACCTCGGGAGCCCTCTTGCTAGCCCATGGTTTGCCACTGCAAATGTTGCTGCTGGCTTCTTCTTCATCATGTACATAATCACACCAATTGCTTACTGGTTTAATTTCTACAAGGCACAAAACTTCCCCATCTTTTCTGATGGTCTCTTCACTTCAACCGGGCAAAAGTACAATATCTCAAGCATCGTCGACTCCCATTTCCATTTTGACACACAGGCCTATGAGAAGAATGGTCCACTATACCTAAGCACTTTCTTTGCGGTCACATATGGTGTTGGTTTTGCATCCCTTACCGCAACAATTGTTCATGTTCTCCTCTTCCACGGAAGGTAAATCATCTGGAATTTGACAGTCTATTTATTGCCTGCAGTATTAAATGAAGTAGCTAAGAATCATGATGCTTGTTTTCAGTGAAATCTGGCAATTGAGTAAATCAGCTTTCCAAGAAAAAAGGATGGACATACACACAAAACTTATGAGGAGATATAAGCAGGTTCCTGAGTGGTGGTTTGTCTGCATCCTTATTGCTAACATAGCCATCACCATATTTGCCTGTGAATACTACATTGAGCAACTCCAGTTGCCCTGGTGGGGTGTCTTACTTGCATGCGCCCTTGCCTTCTTCTTCACCCTCCCAATTGGGATAATCACAGCGACAACGAACCAGGTATGGAATTTAACACTTTTTGTATATTTTGCCATGCAGCTCTAGAGCGTAAGCTTACCATCTCATCCTTTTCCATTGCATGCAGACTCCAGGCTTGAACATCATCACAGAGTACATCATGGGGTACTTGTACCCTGGACGACCGGTAGCAAATATGTGTTTCAAGGTATATGGTTACATCAGCATGAGCCAGGCTCTGACATTTCTGCAAGATTTTAAGCTAGGTCACTACATGAAGATTCCACCAAGGACCATGTTTATGGCTCAGGTTAGCTCTATCTACTAGCCATGTAGTCTATCTGCCATTTCTCCTATAAAAGCACAAACATGGTCTTGCTGTATTGTGCCACTAAAAACTTCATGGAACATGGCAGGTGGTGGGAACTTTAATTGCAGCATTTGTATATATTGGAACAGCATGGTGGCTGATGGATACAATCCCCAACATCTGTAACACTGAGCTCCTCCCATCAGATAGCCCTTGGACCTGCCCAGGAGATCATGTGTTCTATGATGCATCAGTCATATGGGGTCTTATTAGCCCACGCAGAATATTTGGGGACTTAGGCACTTACTCAGCAGTAAACTGGTTCTTTTTGGGTGGAGCCATTGCCCCTGTGCTTGTCTGGTTTGCACACAAGTCATTCCCAAACCAGAACTGGATCTTACTCATAAACATGCCTGTGCTGATTGGTGCCACTGGTCAAATGCCCCCTGCTACTGCTGTCAACTACACAACATGGATACTAGTTGGTTTCTTGTCAGGTTATGTGGTCTACAGATACCGACGTGACTGGTGGGAGCGGCACAATTATCTTCTTTCAGGTGCACTGGATGCTGGTTTGGCATTCATGGCAGTGTTAATTTACTTGTGCCTAGGTTTGGAGAATATCAGTCTAAACTGGTGGGGCAATGACTTGGATGGATGTCCTCTGGCTTCTTGCCCCACTGCGAAAGGTGTAATTGTCGAGGGATGCCCATTCTATACTTGAGGATCTCCTAGTGCACGACAGTCCTGGGGAGAAATTGGACAGTCATAAGGAGCATGTGGGGGCTGTAAATAAACTTTTTTTTTTCAGACCATGTAAACTTGTAAAGATGAGAAATTGGTGTTGTATTATTGTATTCCTTGAGATTTCTGAAATTTGTAATGGCAGTTCAAAAGGTACTTTTTGGGGGTCACCAGCTCTGGAAACGAAATGCTTCATACTTGCATGAAAAGAATATGCAGTTATATTGTCAAGTACAAATAAATTAACAAAGAATACATATGCTTTGTCATCAAAACTCAAAATCATGTCCTATAGACTGCTTAGTGCTTACCAGTGGTGTGATGGGTCAATATAGCTCACATTCTTTGGTAATATCCAATGTATTCCTATACCAATCTGCACATCCCAGTAATAGCAAGCTCAGAGAACCACAATATCCTTATTTCTCTGTAGAATGACACTGCTATTGAATCCCTTCATTACATTTCTTTGCACCCCATGATGACATAAACACTAAATCAAGATGCTTATTTAAAGTATCAGATGTATTTACAACCTTCCTAACAAAAATGTCCCATGTATCACCATCCATGAAATCCCCACCACATAAAGCTGCAGTTTCAAGAATTTTGCCAACGGTATGCTCATGTCCTGGTTCAGAAAGACTATCCACCAAAACCTGGAAAAGAAGCCTGCTTGGACTGCACCCTCTAGTCACCATCTCCTGAAAGACTGCAGCCCCTTCATTTGGCTTCCCTGTTTTGCAGAATCCCTTGATCAAGGCCTCATAAGTCATGGCATTTGGTTCATATCCTCGTTCAACCATGTCATCCCACACCCGCCCAGCCTCCTGTAACTCCTCATTTTCACATAATCCTGCGATAAGCGAGTTGTATGTCAGCAAGCTTGGTTTGAAACCCCTCTCAAGCTCATCAAACAGCTTCCTTGCCTCGCCAACCATTCCATTCTTGCACAACCAGTAGATCAATGTGCTCGTGACCATGTTATCTGGTGGCACATTCTTCTTCACCATCCATCTCCACAACCGGTACGCCTCCTCTGCTTTTCCATCCTGGCATAACACATCAACCACCTTAGCTCCTAGCGCTGTGTCTGGCACATATCCCGCCCCTAGCATCTCCCCCATCAAATCGCGCGCCTCAATAGATTTCCCCTCCTTGCAGCACGCCTCGATCACCACAGAATATGTCACCTCATTTGGTTGCACTCTGTCAGCCTCCATCTCATCCATAATTCTAGCTGCATCCTGCAGCTTCCCACACTGGCAGTAGCCGTCAATGAGCACGGTGTACATCGTAACATCTGGCCTCCGCCCACTCGCAATTATATCATCAAAAAGCTTCTGTGCACCCTCAATATCCCCTTTCCCACAGTAAGCCGTGAGAACCGTAGTATAAGTGACAACATCCGGGACAACCCCCAGGCCAGGCATTTCGTCGAGAACCTTGAGTGCAGCATCAAGTTCACCGATCCCAACAAGTCCCTTGAGCAGGATGTTGCAGGAGACGAGATTAGGCGTGATGCAGAGCTTGGTTGGCGCGGCGCGGAAGAGCGCGGCGGCGAGACGGAGCCGGCGGGCGGCGACGAGAGAATGGAGGAGGGCGTTGAAGGATCGAACCGAAGGGCGGGAATTGAAGGAGGGGAGGGAGAGGAAGAGGCGGAGGGAAGGGAGGGGAGGGAGCGAGCGGAGGAGGGGAAGGAACGGGCGGTCGGAGAAGGCGGGGAGATTGGCGGCGCGGAGGGCGGAGAGGATGGCGGCGAAGACGGGGAGCGAAGGGGGAAGCCGCGGCGGCGGGGCGTGGAAGAGGGCGTGGCGGAATGCGAGGACGGCGAGGTGAGGGGTCGGGAGGCGGAGCAGGAGGCGCGCGAGGGTCCGCGCGGTGAGGCGACGCGGCCATGGCTGGACCGGCGGCGTGACGGCGTAGCCGGTGGAGGGGAGCGAGGTGGGAAGGTCGGCTAGGTGGGCGAGCGGCACGGTTGCCTTCGCGGTGGTGGAGAAGGCGCGGGTGGGAAGCCCCCATGCCCAGCGGCGCGCGGTCATGGCGATTGGCGGCGGCGGCGATCGCCGGCGGCGTGGAGGAAAAGGGCGGCGCGGCGAGGGCGGAAGGAGAAGAGTGAGAAAGTTACAGGGGGCGATCTGTAAAAAGAATCAGGATCGCCACAGGCCCAATTGCGAGAGAAAATAAGGGGTTAATATAAATGGGCCGCGCGTAACTTCTTATCCAGTTATTGGGCCGTATGAAATGGAATCCAGTTTCGGCCCAGTTAGAATGGCTCGCGGCAAAGTCAGAATCTCATTTAGGCCCAGTTAGTATGGACTGCCCGTGCTGGGCCTCCAGATTAATCGGGACGTCCGCCTTTTTCTAGTTTCTTCCTCGGTCTTCAGTCTTCACCGGCGGAGCTCCGGCGATATGTACTCCATTAGACCATTACGTAATTAATTAAGGATTAACGACGAGCTAAATTGGTTCAATGTTTTTAACCCTTCTTCGGAAGGAAATTAAGGAATTAATAGCTCAATAGCAGACCTCTCGATCGGCCGGCCTTGAGCAGTACCGTTACGTGATGGATCAAATCGACGGCAGAAGAGAATTAATTAGTTGCCGCAGCTCAAGAAGTCGAGAGTAAAGCCATTAATTTGCAGAAGGTACATAGTTGAAAACTGAAATCAAGCTCAAACCACACCGGTACTACACAAGGTACAAGTTGATTTGTACACATGATCCTTCGATACATAGTACAACTCCAGCATGATGGAGAAAGCATGAACACTTGCTAATACTAGCTAGTTGCCGATGTTACATGTAGATCTGGAATCTATATCTCTTGATCCGTTCATCTCTCTTAATTTCAACCACTTCCATTCTCCATGACCAGTAGATCACTTTCACTTGTTACTAGACTAGTAGCTATCTATCCGCATGGCATGGCTAATTCATCGTCGACTTCACCTCTTCTTCACGTGGTGGCCAGTAGGTGACCTCAACCATAATTGCATAATACAGCTCCCGAATTGTCTTTTCACAATTTGACATGCAGAGACAAGCATGGATCACACATGATCTATCCTACTCCGGAGTACTAGCTAGCTAGATACGGCGGGGGCAGCAGCGTGGGAGGCGGTAAGGTCGGCGACGGTGGGGCGCCGGGGGATCACCGCGAAGAGGCCATTCTCGTTGGCGGCGCACTGTGCCGACGACGACGAAGATTTGTTGCGTTGCAGCGTGCGGTGGCGGCGCGCGACGGCGGCGAGCGATGAGTCCATGTCCATCTGGTCCTGCCTGCAGTCGTCGCTGCAGAACGCCGCGTCTCCCCTGCACAGCACAGCATACATCAATCAATCAATATCTCAAATCATTAAATCAATCACTCGATTAATCACTAAAATTAATCCTACCTTCGTCTCAAAATACTTCTACCCGGTAGTACTGGACGAGACATCACCTAGTACAACGATTCTGGACAGAGGATTGTCTAGATTCATAGTACTAGAAAAGATCACATCCAGTATAGCTTCACATCTAATATAGCAATATTTTGAGACGGAGGGAATATGGAAGAATGAAGCTGCGGATGGTTAATTAATTCCACGACTAACTTGTACATGAAGATGTGGCGGTTGAAGGTGATGTCGCGCTTGCAGAGGAAGCAAGCGTCCAGGTAGTGGTAATCGCCGTCGCAGCCATCATCGGAGGCGTTCTTCTCGGCCAGGAAGAACCTTGAATCCACCTTCACGAACCTCGACTCCATCATCGATCAATCGATCGATTGATCTCCTTGACCGATTTTCTCGTGTGTAGATTTTACGACTCCTCAAGTGATCAGTGAGCTAGTGTTCAGCTAGCCATGAGCTTGCTTGGTCTCCTCTCCGGTAATTGCCACATGTGCCTGACGAGGTCGATGCCTGCCCGGTAGATGGATGAGATATGTATGACACGCACTACGACTCGGCCTCGATGGGGTGCATTATTTATATAGTGGAGAGCGTGTGTGACACGAGTATATATCGATTGAAAGAAAAGAGGGGTTTTCTCCTGAAACCGCGGGTGCGTGGGGATGGGAGAGTGGGAGAGGCGTGCCAAGAGCAACTTGCAAGTGTGCAACACAAATCAAGCGGTAGCTGCTGCTGCCGCGGCAACCCGTTGGCTGCTGAGGCGATTTTCCGGCGGGCGGGTGGAAGAAACAGGCGGCGGCGCGCGTTCCACCGGTTTGGTTTGGTTTTGGTTAATTTGGCGTCGGATAAGACGTACTCTACGCCGCAACCGCAACCGCACGCGTGCCGCGTGCCTGTAGTTATCACCTCACCTGTTTTGTTCCGTTGCTATAGCTCACACTGTCGCAACACGCAGGGACGGAGAGAGGTGCACGGCACTCTGCAGAGGCCCAGCCTGAAACGGCGCGCTATCCTGTCGGCCGCGCCAATCCCGAGGACGCAAGATAGATTCTCCTTCATCTTCCTCTCGTCGATACTTAGGCCGTGTTTAGCTGTAAAAAAATTTGTCAAAAATATCACATTAATATTTGAAGTATTAAACGTAGACGGATAACAAAATAAATTAGACTATACATTGCGTCTTTTGAGACTAATTACGTCATGATTACCCATAAATGCTACAGTAACCAACATGTGCTAATGACGGATTAATTAGGCTCAAAAGATTCGTCTAGCGGTGTACAATCCGAATATGTAATTTATTTTATTATTAATTTATATTTAATACTTCAAATATGTGTCTAAACATTGATGTGACATTTTTGACCAAAATTTTTTGGATAACTAAACGCGGCCTTAGGTTTTTTTTTATCAAAGGTGTCACGTCCGAAGTTTGCACATTAATCAGGAGTATTAAATATAGACTGATAACAAAACTAATTGCATAAATAAAAACTAATTCATTAGATAAAATTTTTAAGCCTTATTAATCCACGATTAGCAAATATTTAATGTAGCATCACATTTGCTAATTATGGACTAATTAGGCTCAGTAGATTCGTCTCGTCAAATAGTCCAGAGCATGGGGTGGGTTTTATTAATAGTCTATATTTAATACTTCTAATTAACGTCCTCTTACTTCGATGTAAATTCACCCATTCATCAATTTTGTCTCGCAAATTAGTTTAGAGATTATAAAATATATTTTATTAACAATCTATGTTTAATATAGTAAAATTTTGGAGGACTAATAATAATTAGTGTTCAGATCCAAAATTCCTTTATCTCCTCTCGTCGATACCTACTTCACCTGATGTAAAATTCACCAATTCACAGCGCCATGAATAACATGCATGCTTGTAACGCTGGCTTTACATATTTGCACATGTATTCTTCTTCTTCGGATTTGCTTCTGCTCAAGGCAGACTTCTCACCTCCGTGTCAAAAGCAGTAACAGCGTTCTATTTTCAGTTTATCATGTTTTAGGCCCACGACTTCATTAAATTTCTGTAAGCTGATAACAACTGTTCAGTAAATTGAGTGAAATTCCATTATTCTCTTTCACTCCCTCTCCCTCTCGAAAAGAAAAAGGAATGGAAGAGCCGTACGTGTTGCCTTCTGACTCGATTGGTTTTGTTTATTTCCATAAGATCGAAGATAAGCTGCATGGTTTAAAAAAAGATAATCTGCATCAGCACACTCCAACATTAGCCGACGTCATTTCAAGGGAAACAAAACCCTTGTTACTACTACGAGTTAACAGTAACAAGCTGCACTGCATAGTTAAAGTGCATACCATGATCTGAATAAAATACAGTCGCTGTCTCTGACTGGATAGCTTTGTTATTATTTGCTGCAAATATTCTATACACAAGAACATAAAATAATCGGGATAACTATGCAGAATACTTTGTGGAAAAACACTGAACTTTAAAATTGATTATATGGTGGCATGACCCTACTAGCAACTAAAGTGCAAAAGGAAGCATTGATATTTACGATGTCCCGTCAAATGAAACAACCTTTTTATTCATCTAGAGTATCCAAACACAAGTTGGATATCAACATGTTACACAAGTTGATGAAAACGAAGTAAAAAGCTTTGCCAAACCAAGGGCTATCAGAGGCTAAAGCGAAATCGTCAATCATTTTATACAAATGCTGCACAGCAGGCAGAAACCAGAGCTCCAGCCATGGGCATCATGAGTCAGAGAGCGAAGGCCATTGGAGCGATAGATCTAGGAGAAAACTTGTTCTAGTACAGAGATGAGAAATGCCATGTCAAAGGCACATGTTGCGCCGTCGAATTTGCCGTAGGTGTCTTTCGCTAGTTCTTCCCCATCGCCGCTCTGTCCTGCTGCCTAAGACTGTCGCCTTCACGGGAAAGATAGTTCTGGAATTTCTCCTGCCAGAATGCAAGAAATGGTTATACCTCCAATTAACCACAAAAAACTCACAAGTATTGCATAGTTGTTAGCATCGAAAACTAAAGAAAAAGAGACTGAAAAAAAAGGAACTTAGATCAGGCACGCTTGGATTTCTTGTGAACAAAACTGCAGTCACACCTGGATCAGTTGTAGAAGGCAGCCCAAGAACACTTTTTCTTTTTTGAATCAAACGACGGCAGAAGATCTGCCTGAATTAGACAGAAGACAGCCCAAGAACGGGTGGCTGTAGGCAACTTGGCATTAACAGGTTGGTCACCAGGGGAAATTGACCAAGTTCTGAACATATCGACAGATTTTGGATATATATAACAAGACTAATATCAAGCTGGACGATAAGAGACAACTAATCAAGTGTTCCCAACTATAACTGAGCCCTCACGACTACAAACATATAAAAGTCAAAAGTAGTAGCCAAACTGCATGATAGTAAAGAACGAACCATCAACTGAACCCTCACAAGTATAAACATGTAAATGTCAAAAGTAGGAGTTGAAAGCTAAACAGTTAGCAAGAATAGTCAATGCACAAGTATGAGTCCTATACTCCGATGGCACGGAAATATAACTACACCAAGTTAAAGATGACCAAGATCAGGCAAGCTTGGATTTCTTGTGCAAAACTGCAGTCACACTTGGATCATTTCTAGAAGGCAGCCCAAGAACAGGTGGCTGTAGCCAACTTGGCATTAACAGGTTGGTTACCAGGGGAAATTGACCAAGTTATGAACATATCTTTGGATATAGATAACAAGACCAATATAAAGTTGGATGGTAAGAAACGGGTGTTCCCAACTATTAACTGAGCCCTCATGACTACAAAGATATAACGTCAAAAGTAGGAGCCAAACTGCACGATAAGAACGAACCATCAACTGAACCCTCACAAGTATAACAACAAACGTTCAAATGCCAAAAGTAGGATTTGAAAGCTAAACACTTTACAAGAACTGCATGAATAGTCATATGGCATCGAAATAGAACTGCACCAAGTTAAAGATGACCAAGATATATGTGTCGTTTTACCTCAACATCTACAGCCCCAAGCAACTAAAATGGAGAAATTTAACAAGTTCTGTAATGAAAACTTCAAAATGCATGGGTTAGTTTGGTTGACTAGCCCTGAGAAACAGTAGCCAGGTAACCTATACGCGGAATACAACATAACTTCAGAAGTTAAGATGCCCGAATGAAATCACCAGAACGAATAACAATTTCCAGCAATAGTCGGCACATTTCATGGTTATAATCATTGTATGGAGATGCTTATTATATTACTTATGCAGTGGCCCAACAAAGCAGTAGTTTCAAGGAATACTAACAGTCTGTCAGTCTCCTCTGTATTTGTCTTATAGGTGCTTGGGATGAGCTTTAAGGCTATCATCTCATTAAAATACGATATTTGGCTCATATTATTCGTCAACTTCCAAAACCCTCTGTGCACACACGACCCCCAAATAAGCATGCTGTATCTCAGCAAGCATGGCGAACCCCCTCACCCCCCTCCCGAGCTCATAACATAGCACTGTTGACCCATCCATTCTTGCATAGTCAATATATCATTGTGCCTAAAGGTATATTGGTTTGTAGCACTAGTGCATTATAACTGATAACTCCATTTCAATTTGAGCACCACTATTTTTTACAAACCATGCAAATAGATAAATATCAATTCACATAAACAATAAGTTTTGTGTTCTTACAAGGTAAACAAATCAAGCCTTTTCACAACTGGACAGAAAGATATAAAGAAGACCTTGCAGACTTAATAAATTGAATAGGGGAGTGGAACGTCTAATCTGCTAAAATAAACTGCATGAAATTGACTACATGTGAACCACAGTCATCTGACCCCAGAAATACAAACTGAGTCTATTGGTACCAGGATAATTCATCAAATAATTACAGGGCTACAGGCATATAATGAGCAGCAAATGAGGATTAATCAACATGAAAGATGTAGTACTAAGCACTGATACATCTAATAACTGTTCAGGGTTCTTAATGTCCAAATACTCTCGTTTGCAGTGGATTGTCAAGTGTCGCATAAAAATCATAACACAAGATTTAATATTAAGATTACATGGCACAGCCTAACATCACAAGGCTATCGACTAGCATAAAGTTGTGAATCGAGCAAACATCTCAGACATACCAAGGAGAACATAGCTGACATAAGTGATAAATCCATAAAGAAAAAAAAAATTCCTGCCCCAAACCTAGCGTGGTCGTCAACGGGCTCGTCACTTGAGTACTTGACCCACCCCCCAACTACCCACCCAAACACACATACATACTGAAGCGGCGGCCTGATCGACACATACAACAACAAACTTAGCAAGCGAAATCACATCGAGCTGTAGATCGACCGAGACAAATCACATGGGGGATGGGTGGATACCTTGGCGTTGAAGAGGATGACCCCGGCGAGGCCGGCGGTGGCGACGCCGCCCCAGATGAGGATGGTGGAGGAGAGCAGAGACCAGTTGCGGTAGATCATCTTCGCCGGCGGCGGAGGTCAGGGCAGACGTCGTCGGGGGAGGAGGAGAAGAATGGGGATTAATCGGTGACGAAATGGGCCGGGATCAACTGTTCACAAAACTGTAGCTGGACCGGCCCATGTACAGCTAATGGGTTGGGCTGTCACGGCCCAATTATCCGTCCCGTGCATAATGGAGCTTAGTTTCCGCAAAGTTCTTATCTTAGGTTTGAACCTGATGGTTGTGCTACTCCTGATCTTATTGGATGAAGGAATTAAGTAGGATATCATGAATTAATTACTCCCTCCGGTCATTAATATATGACGTTTTTAACACTAATTTTAGTGTTAAAAACGTCATATATTAAAATATGGAGGGGTACCTTTTTATCAGTGTGCTTGGAGGATGAAAAGAAAATAATTTTGGGAGGGCACGAACCGCTACGAGCAGGTTACGCATGGAAGTTACATAATCGAGAGGTGCCAGTAAGGTTAGTAGAATAATTAACCTAAACGACGACTAATTAAGCTTGGTCTTAAACTAGCAAGTCTTTTAATTGCTGCATGTGAGAGGTTCTACACTAACATTTTTATCAATCCTCAGTGCAGTCTGGCCTATTCGTGCTCCCAGTTAGCGTTGGTCATCAGATCCATTTCAACCGCTGATTAAAATCATTGAATTAGAGCTAAAGTCAAAAATTAATTGGTTTATCATCTCAATGTCGACCCTTGTGCGCGGGATGAGTGACAACCAGGCTGTCGGCGCCAAGATCTGATGGATAATGCACAGAGAGATCGGATCATCAAAATGTTACAATTGACCATAAATTAAACATTGTGAAACACAAAATTTAGTCATTCGAACATTTACAGGGTACGTATAATAAAATGCCTGGTAAAATATTTTGCTCACACAGCAAGTTTATACTTGTGAATAAATTTCAAATTCTCCAAGATACTTATATTTATGAACAACTTATGGACAGACTAGGGGTAGTCTTTTTTAAAAGACTCATGATAAGTCAGGAGAAAGGATACTAAAATAATCGCGATCGTTCGCTATAAGTGCATGCGCTAGTAGGCTTATTTGGTCCATCAAGCTGTATTCCTCTTACTTACTCCGGTAAAACCTGTTATTGCCTGCCCTAGCAAAGCAGCCTGAATTTTCCAGGAGAAAAGCGAGATGGCGGAGACGGTGCTGAGCATGGCGAGATCCATGCTGGGGAGCGCCATCAGCAAGGCGTCGGCGGCCGCCGGCGAAGAGATGAGCTTGCTCATGGGTGTGCAGAAGGAGATATGGTGCGTGTGCCCTCGCTCAGTTAATTAGCTACTCCAGCTAGTAATACTTCCTGCTGTTTAGCTGTTATATAAAGAAAAAAAAAATCAGATAGTACAATTTACAGGAGTAATTGTTATCGGAATGGATCTTCTATTCTTGCCTCATTTCAAATCGGAAAGCAAACAACAAATTTAACTGCTTAGTTGCTCCGTTCTTTGTATTTGACGTTCCTAATCTCTACTCGGAGCAGTAAAATCTGATTTAAAAGAAATGTGAGATAGGGATTATTATTAGGTGAAACTTCACCAAATTTACTGAAAATCGGATAAATGGACTATGAGCAACTTTATTCCAGCCAAAGAAGGGAACTTGCTATGGTATTAAAACAAGATTACAAATCTTAATGTACAGTTTACAAGATCATAGATTTAAGCGACACCTCGATCCAACTTTAAGGACTGGCCATGAACTTTATTCCGTCCAAAGAAAAACTTTGTTCTTCTTTCAAATTATTTGAATTTTTTAGAGCAAACATCATCACTTTTTAGATTTCTTTTTACATGCGTAGAGCCTGGCCATATAGAGGTAGAAAAACAAGTCTAGTCACAATATCCTACTTCTAATCTGAATGAGTAAAACAAGAAATTAGATTTCCAGACTAAAATCAATTGTGTATGCTCAAGAGTGCTAAATTTTGTTTTTACCACTGGTTAAAAGGTTTATGAATGACGAGCTGAGAACAATGCAAGCGTTCCTGATAGCTGCTGAAGCAATGAAGAAGAAGGACCTGCTCCTGAAGGTGTGGGCTGAGCAAGTAAGAGGCTTGTCCTACGACATTGAGGATTGTCTTGATGAGTTCATGGTTCATGTCGGAAACCAAAGCCTCTTGCAGCAATTGATAAATCTCAAAGATCGCCACCGAATTGCTGTTAAGATTCGCAACCTCAAATCAAGAGTTGAAGAAGTTTTTTTTTTCGAGGAAGGAGGCAGGAGCTCTGCCATTTCATTTATAGAGAGTTTTGGAAGAATACAATAAGGATGCCAGACCGTGGGTCTGCAGCCTCAAACAAAGAAGCTTAAAATAAAAACAAAGATTAGTTCTGCAACATGATGTTTTGTCTCTCCCTACATAAGTTGATCGCATTGCCGGCGACCTCTGTCGGCATCTTGTAGATGTTATTGAAGATCCTGTCATTTCGCTGCAACCAAATACTCCAGACCACATAAATGATTAGGCCATCAAAAACACATCGGTGATTAGTCACAAACTTTTTCCTAGCAGCAGACCACCAGGCTAGAAAATCACCATGGAAACATTGCATTGCTGGTAAGGTGATTTGTAGGCGCAGGGCCAGAAGACTCCAAACCTGTCTCGCAAAAGCGCAATTCATAACTAAATGTTGCGCGGTTTCTGTTTGAGTTCCACACATCGGGCAGAATGTAGAATGAGGCCAACCTCTCACTTGTAATCTGTCGGCTGTCAGAATTTTCTTCTGGGTAAGAAGCCAGCCAAAGAACTTACATTTGTTTTTAGATTTTGCTTTCCAAATGTGGTTGTACCTGTAGTCAGTAACAGTACCTGCGAATTACGCTTTGTATGCAGAGCTCGCTGTATAAACACCATCTACAGTCCATCGCCAACGTATGGCATCTTCTGTATCATCATGGAGCTGAATCTGTTGGATCCGCTGCCATAAATTAACAAATTCAAGAGCTTCTTGTTGTGTTGAAATTATCCTCATTGGCCTAAGCCAAACATTGTTGTAAAGTTCTTGTGACACCGTCCTGTTCTTCCTATGAGCCAACTTGAAAAGATTGGGAGCAATCTCCTTAGGAGCAGAACCTTGTAACCATCTATCGCTCCAGAACTTGGCTTTATGACCATTTCCAAATTGTTATTTCAGTGGAGGCTCGAAAAAGCTGCCTATCAGTCTCATCACAAGGTAGTTGTGTTCCCTTCCATGGCTTTTCCTGATAACTCCATTCATTCCATAGCCATCTCAACCTTAAAGCTCTGCCAAACCGTTCTAAATCTTTTATACCCAGACCTCCCATGTTTGTAGGCATGCAAACTCTTTTCCAGTTGACTAAACAGTGACCCCCATTCGCTTCTTCAGCACCTGTCCACAAGAAATTCCTCCTGATCTTGTCCATCTTTTTTATTGCCCACTTTTTCAATGGAAAAACTGTCATGTGATACACAGGAAGGGCAGAGAGGGTCGATTTTACAAGTACTGTTCTTCCAATCTTGTTAAGCAGTCTTCCTTTCCATTTAGGTAACCTGCTTGAGAACTTGTCGATGATAGGCTGAGCATCAGCTCTTTTTAGCTTTCTGATATGGAGAGGCATCCCTAAATATGTACAGGGGAAGGATTTCAGTAGGCCTAGGAAGGATTGCAGAATTTCATCCATATTTTGTTCCTCGCATTTAATCGGGAAAACCTCACTTTTTTGAATATTTGTCACCATTCCTGTAGCTCTCCCGAAACACACAAGGATTGACTGTACTACTTCAATTTCCTCCTTGATTGGCTTGACAAAAAGTGCAGCATCATCAGCATATAGTGAAATGTTGAGTTTTGCCGTTCTGTTAGAGACAGGATGCAGGAGGCCATCACTTTGTGCTTTGCAGAACAACTTCTGAATTGGATCAATTGCCAGAATAAAAAGCATCGGTGATAAAGGGTCATCTTGCCTAAGACTTCTTCCGTGAGCAAAACTTTGACCTGCAACTCCATTTAGAATGACCTTTGAAGAAGTGCTAGCAAGGATGGCCATAATCTAGGAGATCCAATTCCTCCCAAAACCTAGGTGTCTAAGTAGATCAAGCAGATATGGCCAGCAGACAGAGTCGAAAGCTTTTGCAATGTCCAGCTTGAAGAGGAGGGAGGGTGTTTTTGAGGAATGAAGCTCTTTGACCACATTATTCACAAAAAGGAAATTGTCTTGGATGTTTCTTTTCTTTATGAAAGCGCTCTGATTGTGCGACACCAGAATTTCCAATTTTGGTGCTAACCTGTTAGCCAGCAATTTAGAAATTATTTTCCCAAAGGAATGGATAAGGCTTATAGGTCTGTAATCCCCAACCTTCTGTGCTCCGGTTTTTTTAGGCAACAGAGAAATGTATGCATTGTTCAACAGACCAAAGAGTTGATTGGGAGAACCTGTCACCTGATTTATTGCCTCCACCATATCGTGCTTAATGATTTCCCAGGTATTTTTGAAGAAAGCACCTGTAAAGCCGTCAGGCCCAGATGCATATTCAGTCTTCAGTTGTTGGATCACCACCTTAATTTCCTCGGCTGAGAAGGGGACTTCCAGGTCTTGCAGGTCATGACGCTGTATATTCAGCATATTAAAATTTATGCTCAGTTCCCTTTCCTTGTGTGTACCTAGATGATTTTGGAAATACTTGTAAAGTTCCTCTTCCTTCTGTTGATGACTGTGCACCATGCCTTCCTCTTCAGTAGCTAAAAATTGTATAAAGTTTTTTCTTCTTCTCGAGCTAGCTTTTATCTGAAAGAACCTTGTGTTGGCATCCCCTGCTTTGATCCACATTTGTCTAGAACACTGCCTAATTCTGATTTTTTCAAGTGCAGCTAGGCCAAGTATTTTCTGTTTTAGAGTGTGTCTGAAGTCCTGTTCATGTGGCTGTAATTGCCTCTCCTCTTCTGCAACATCCAGTCTTAGAATGAGCTCAGCAGCAATGGCAATTCTAAGTTTTAGACTCCCGATTTTATTTCTGCTCCATCTTTTAAGAGCCTTTGCAGTTCTTGTTAGCTTGATGTGTAGCCTTCTCACCGCACTAGTTGACTGCACTGGTTTGTTCCAAGTTTCCTGCACAATCTGATTGAAATCAAGAAGTTTGAGGCAGAAATTCTGGAACCTGAAAATGTTTCCCTGTGGCTTATCATAGCTTGTAGTTAGCACAATAGGGCAGTGGTCCGAAACAAGGGTTAAAGCTGGGGCTAGAAAACAGTCAGGGAAAGAATTTTCCCATTCTGTAGTGCAGAACACCCTATCAATTTTAGTTAAAGTTGGGGAATCAGTCTGGCTGGACCATGTAAATTTCCTGCCATTGAGCTTCAGTTCAATCAGCTCCATTTCATTTAGAGCTGCTCTAAAAGCTTGTTGCAATCCTCTGTTGATGTTACTGTTATTCTTGTCAGAGTCTTGCACAATCAGATTGAAATCCCCCATCAGCAGCCACCTGGGTTTCATCAGGAGTTTTAGTAGTTTCAGTTCTTCCATAAAGCTTCTTTTGTCAGCATCAGACTGAGGGCCATACACCCCAGTTAAACTCCATTCATCCCCATTTTCCTTGTTTTTAACTGTAGCAGATATTGTGTTTTCAGTCCTGTAGGGTTCACTCAACACAAAAAAGGAGTCGTCGGCTGCCAGGAGGATGCCTCCCCTTGTACCATCAGCTGGAAGATAGCTGAAATTATCCTGAAAATGATTCCCTAGTAAGTTGCTTACTAGGTTTGTATATATTGCTGCTAACTTGGTTTCTTGCAGACACACCAAGCTACTTCTAGTGCTTTGAACAAGGTTTCTCACCACCTGCTTTCTGGCGTCTGAATTGAGACCTCTGGCGTTCCAATTCAAAAAATTGCAAGTTTGTGCATCCATAAGTTTACCATGTAGAGCGCCCTTTACCTGTCATGTTTATACCCAAACCTGAACCTGTTCTGTACCTCTTCAAAACCTGTGGTGACAGTCTTTTTAACAGGAAGCTTGTTGTGATCAGTTGGCAATTGAAGTGAAGACTAATCTGACGGAGAAAGGTAGAATACCCCCAAACAACCTGTTTTACTTCCCGCTGCCCCATAGTACAAGGTACAAAATAAAAGGCGACGCGTCGCTGGCGACGTTCCATTACACATCTACTAGTGGAGTGAGATAAACTGCTGCGACACCACCACAACAACACTGGAGGTAAGCTCCTTTTGAAAACCCACACAGATAACAACACAGATAACAGAGACATTCTAAACGAAACTGGACACCAAGGAACCTGTTGCACAGCTAAAGCTTCACTTAACATTGATTTTCTTGGCGCCAAGGTCATTGCCCACCACCAGGGCAGAGAAGGCATCGATGATCTGTGGCGTCAAAGGCTGCTTGAAGAGCTTCAGGTACTTTGCCTTGGCATCATCATCCTGCTTGGCCTCTGCCTTGTTGCAACCAGCTCTCTTCATGAGGACCTCCTGCGCCATTTCTTCAGTGCTTGCCGGCTTCAGACGAGCGGCCGTCTTCCTGGCCAGGCGCTCACTCTTCCTGCCCCCCTCCAGGACCCTGACTGGGCTCTTCTTGAGTGCTCTTCCTCTTCCCATTCGTCGAGCTGGAGTGGGAAGGAGAGGTGCCGGAGCCGGCTGGAACACCTGATCAAGAAAAGAGATTAGCTTGGTCTGCAGTGCAGCCTGCTCATCCACGACGGGAGCCTTTTGCTGCAAGACAGCCACAGGCAGGACCAACTCGTCCAACATGGGATCAGACTTGTCCTCGTCCTGTTCCTGCATTGCAGATTGATGAAAATGTAGCAGCAGGAGATCATCCGACCCCACGTCACCCTGTTTCTTGTTGTCGCATACCTGCACATTGCCCCTTTCAGGCGAGAAGCGCCTGCATCGAGGCGAACGAGTGCGCTCCCTGTGAACCGGCGACATGGCAGAAGTGAGGTGCAGGAACACACGCTACAACTCAATCAAGATGGAGGAGAACACCACCTTTGATGAGACTGACTCAATGGAGGATGTTCGCAATTATTCTCCTAGCAACATTGATGAAGCAGAGCTTGTGGGCTTTGACACCCCAAAACGGGAGTTACTCGACAAGATGAATATCGATGGCAATGATGGCCATTGTAAGGTTCTTTGTGTGGTCGGCATGGGAGGATTGGGTAAGACTACTCTGGCAAGGAAGATCTTTGAAAGCAAGGAAGACATTGGAAAGAATTTTCCATGTCGTGCTTGGATCACTGTGTCACAGTCATTTTCAAAGCTAGAAATGCTCAAGGATATGATTAGCCAACTTTTAGGTACTGAATCATTGAAGAAATGCTTGAAAGAACTTGAAGGAAAGGCAATGCGAGTACATGACCTTGCTGCATACCTGCGAGATCGGCTGAAAGAAGAGGTACTCTGTTGTTTTTGATGACTTGTGGAACACACATGACTGGGAATGGATTAAGAATTTTGCTTTGCCTAGTACCAACAACAGAGGGAGTCGGGTAATAGTAACAACTAGAGTAGATGGCGTAGCTAATGCATGCACTAGCAAACCATTTGTCTACCACCTTAAACTCCTAGAAAAGGGACCTGCCATAGATTTGCTACTAAGGAAGATAGGTAAAAATAGAGAAGACATGGAGAATGATGATAAGTTGAAGAACATAGCTACACAGTTAGTAAAGAAGTGTGGTTGTTTACCACTGGCCATATTAACAATAGGAGCAATGTTTGCTAATAAACGTCCATCAAAATGGGAAGAAATGTGCATACAACTTCCTTCAGAGCTTGAGAGCAACCCAAGCTCCGAAACTGAAGCAATAATGAGGGTGGTGACCCTAAGCTATAGCCATTTGCCATCCCATCTTAAGCCATGCTTTCTATACCTAAGCATTTTTCCTGAGGATTTTGAAATTAAAAGAAGGCATTTGGTAGACAGATGGATAGCAGAGGGGCAGGTTAGAGCTAGGGTTGGGATGACCATTAGTGATGTTGGGGAAAGCTACTTTGATGAGCTAATTAGCCGAAGTATGATTCAACCATCAATAGTGAATATGGAAGGACGTGTTAAGAGCTGCCGGGTCCATGATATCATGCGTGATATTATAGTCTCAATTTCTAAAGAGGAAAATTTTGTTTACTCAACAGGAGATAATGTACCTACAATAGTATTGGAGAAGTTCCGTCATGTGTCATACCATGGTGGCAACTGCCCGATAGTAGGAATGGATTTCAGCCATGTCCGATCATTAACTGTCTTTGGTGAGTTTGGTCAGAGACCCATGTTGTTTGGCTCTTCAATTTGTTCACCTCAATTTACGATGCTAAGAGCTTTGGATCTAGAGAATGCAGAATTTCCAGTGACACAAAAAGACATAAACAACATAGGGTTGCTGCGCCACTTGAGATATTTATATATGAATAATAGAAGGCGGTCCTATATTTACACACTTCCAAGATCTATAGGGAAATTACAGAACTTACAAGTTTTGGACATAAGAAGAAATCATATTTCTACCCTACCAACTGATATCAGTAAACTCCTTATGCTTCGTGTCCTCCATTGCACGAATGTCATGGTTTACTCCTATTTTCACCCACATAAACCAATCAGAAACTTGGCACTTATGTGCTGCATGCCCTTGATTTGGACACCATTAGTTCGTTCTACAGAACGCAATGAATTTATTGCTGAGCTACACAAGGCCTACTCTAGCCATTGGTCACGGACAACTGGTGTGAGGGTTCCAATAGGAATCTGAAAATTAAAGGAGTTGCAGGTCTTAGAGGTTGTAGACATCAAACTAACAAAAACCAAAGCAATTGAAGAGCTGGGTGAACTACATCGACTAAAAAAATTATCGGTGACAACAAAGGGGGCCCAAGACAACAAATGCAAGATACTTTGTGACGCCATCGAGAAGCTATCCTCTCTCCGATCTCTTGATTTTGATGGGACGGGCACGGGCGACCACGGAACTGGGACATTTGAGTGGCTGGGTCCTTCCAACTTCTCCCCCTCTCCCCTGCTGAGAAAGCTAACATTGATTGGATGTATTCGCGTGTTGCCTGACTGTTTTAGGGACCTTAAGCATCTGCGGAAGATTATATTGGGTTTTAGCCAACTAGATGATAGAGCCATAAAGATACTTGGGACACTACCCAACCTCGTGCTCCTAGCTCTCAATGGCGATGCATTTGCTGGGAAGAAATTAGCATTCAAGGAGAGAGAGTTCCCAAATCTCAGGGAACTTCGTATTCTTGGGATGCTCCAACTAAGTGGGATAAGATTTGAAAAGAACACCTTGCCCCACATGGAAATAATAGAAATCAGATATTGCGAGTTGAAATCAGGGATTGTTGGTATCAAGCATCTTGAACAGCTCAAGGAGATTACACTTCAATGTCTGGTGGCAGGGTTCAATCTGCTGGAAGAGGAAGTGAAGGCACACCCCAAGGAACCCAGATTGTGGCAACTTACAGAGGAGATCGACATTGAAATGGGGAGCCCGGTAGTCCTGACGGAAGACGAAGGCTCCGAAGATGACAGGGGAAGCAATCGAATCGGAGAGAGCTCGCAAGTGATATCATCACTGTGATGGCGCAACCAGCAGGTCAGTCCTTTGAGGCAGCGATTTACCTACTCATCTAGGAGTATATCTAATTATCTATCAACTGAAATGTTTCATTTTTCTGTCTCTTATGTTTAAAACTCAGCAGTGAGCCAAGACGATTGACACGAGTGTTGTTCTTCACCTACACGACCACTGCCAATGTACTACTCTGTCTCGAGTTCCCTCCGGCTGTGCGCCTCCTGCTCTGCTTCTCTGCTCCGGTTTGCAGGTACGGTTCGAATGAATCTCGCTGTTTTTATTTGGTATGTACTGTACAATCTTATTCCTTTCTTGCTACCGGTAGCTGAGGAGGTGGCAGGGTTTTATCAGTTTGGGCACTTGCGGTAAGACGATTTTCGTGAGAACCAAGCTAATTTCAACGAAATTGGGACAAACATGCAAAAACCATAATTTCAATACAATTGCTCGAGTTCCGCAGAGAGTTTGTCGAACACTTACCGATCTAAGGTTTGGGGGATAGCCGCGCTCGATCTCCCCGGCCGAAAAGCGTCTCGTAGCCGGACTCAGATTGGGTAAGCATGTCACAAGGTGACATAGGGTAGATCTTGGCCCTCCAAATCTAATCCAGTGGCTACTCTTCTTGGGCCCGCCAACAGGTCAATTTTTTTCCCAAGTCATCTCGGCGGGAGACGTCGCCCCCCAATATTTCCGTCCCGCCGCTCGCATCCGTCAACGTGCGCCAGGTCGCCGGGCTCGAAGGGAGTGTGGAGGGGAGTGGC
>CM002484.1:781145-798012 GCA_000325765.3 Leersia perrieri | reverse complement strand
TGCCGGCGGGGGCGCAGAGGCGTGGGAGGCGGAGGCGATGCTGTCATTAGGGGGAATAATTACTGTTACTGACACTGTGTATTATTCCTTTGTTCTACAATTCTTTGATCCGAATACACTACGCATCTATATTCCTCTGTTTTATAATCCTCTGTTTTACACCTTCAATCCTATAATTTTCCTACGTTTTTCCTTTCCTGTGATCCGAATAAGCCCTGATCACCCAAAAATTGCCACTCACATATTCCTCTATACAGCATGCAACTACTATAGTGCAGGACTTGATGCTTTGTCAAACCTCTGGCCCATTGCTCTGCATACAATGGCCAAGAACATCCGAAGAGTAGTTTTCCCACACGAGAGGATGAAACTTCTCCATTTCATTCCTCGGCGACCCTTCGGCGTCACCACATGGAAAAGTCATGCCAACACCACCATCAATCCATCATGCTCCCGCCTCTTCGGAAACAAAAATTATTCGACGATGCTCTTCACTGGACGTCCGATCCTAAACTTAAAAAACGGGCGCCCACTACAAATATTTTAAATTTCCTATGATTTTCCTAAAAATCAGGATAATTACACGGCATACTTTACAGGGAAACTGAACTTACGATTGATTTTCCTACTTATATGCTGAAAGGTGGCATTGATATTTACGATGTCTCGTCAAATGAAACAAACTTTATTCATTCAGTGTACCCAAAATCAAGCTGGACATCGATATGTCACACAAGTAAACAAGCAAAAAGATAACCAAGGACTATCAGAGGCTAAAGCCAAATCGTCAAGAATTTTATACAGACGATGCACAACAGCCAGAAACTATGGCTGATAAGTGAGACTGAGTTCCTTCCAGTCATGGGTATCGCAATTTATTGTGGAGATAGTCTGAGTTCAGAGAGCCAAAGCCACTGGGGACTCTCTACCAGAAAAATTGTTCTAGCGCATTACCTTAGGTTTTTAGCTAGTTCTTTCCCATTGCTGCTCTGTCCTGCTTCCTAAGCCTCTCGCCTTCACGGGAAAGATAATTCTGGAATTTCTCCTGCCAGAATGCAAGAAACAGTTATACCTCCAATCAAGAGTAACTAAACCCACACAATTAATGAATAGCACTTAGCATCCAAACTAAACAACGAGACAGAAAAAAAAATACATGCAGCTTAGATCAGGAGCACTTGGGTTTCTTGTGAACAAAAAATGCAGTCACGATTAGAAGTTCTAGAAGGCAACGCAAGAACAGGTGTCTGTAGGCAACTTGACATTAACAAGTTGATCAACAAGGGAAATTGACCAAGTTATGAGCAAATTGACAGACTTTTGATATATATAACAGGACTAATATCAAGCTGAATCAAGTGTTCGAACCATAACTGAGCCCACAGAAACAGAACTGCAAACATACAAACATCACAAGTTGGAGCAAAGCTGTATGATAAGCTAACCATCAACTGAGCCCTCACAACTCACAAGCACATGCATATAAATGTCAATTAGGAGCTGAAAGCTGAATAAATTACAATAACAAGAACATATTCAAGTTTGAGCAATATACTCTGATGACACCGAAATTACACCAAGTTAAAGATGACCAAGATACATGTGTGATTTTATATGTACAGTTATGGTCTCTACAATTTAGAGGGGATTAACATCCTATTCTAGTGAGCAATTCAATACTGTGACTATTGATTACTTACAGTATGAATCAGCAACGAAATAGACATCAAAACATATTTCACCAGAAAGTGGTTACAGAATAACTTTGCCGCCTCAAGTAACCAAAATGGAGAAATCTAGCAAGTTGAAAAGCAAGGTTAAGTTTAGTTGACTAGCTCCAAGAACACTTGTCTGGTCGAAATGCCTCAGAAGTTCAGATGCTTCAAGAAAATTACGAGAACAAACAAGTTCAAGTCGTAATCTGCATATTTCATAGTCCCTACATGGAGAGATGCTTATTGCAAGTATTGCTTCTATTAAAAACTTTCCAAGCAAATACTTCTGGCAGTACAATAACCAGTATTTCATATCCAACAGGCCCACACAACAGCAGTTTCAACAAACACCACCAATCTCCTCGCATTCCTCTCAAGGATGCTTGTGATTAGCTTCAAGGTTACCATCTCATCCAAGATATGATATTTGACCCATAACGTTGCTCAACTCCTAAAACTCTCTGTTTACACAACAGCCCTAAATCAGCGTGTTGCATGTTAACAAGCATGGCAACCACTGTCAAACCATCCCAAGCTCTTATAATATAGATTCTTCGTCTGTTAATCCATCCATTCTTAGATAGTCAATAGATCATAGTGTTCAAAAGTAGGTTATTTTGTATCACTACTCACTAGCGCAGTATAATTTAATCCAACATAAGTTCCATGATTCTAGTTTATACATTCCATGGCTCCACGCGATTAGACTAATATCAAATCAGCAGCACTGAATTTTGCGGTCTTACAAGTGGACAACCAAGCCTTTTCTCCACCGGAAAGAAAGATATAGACAAAGATTTTGCAGGCTTAAAAAATTGACTGGAGGAGAGCAACATCTAATCTGCAAAATAAATGCATATGATTGACTAGTTGTGAACCGATGCCATCAGACCCTGGAAATCCAATTTGAATCTAATGATCCCAGTCAATAATCTAACAACTACATGGCTACTGGCATATAATGACACCGCCTGAAGATTAACCAAATGGCATAAACTACTAAGCGGTGACATCTAATAACCTTCCATGGTTCTTAGTGTCCAAAAATTTGCAGTGTGCCTGTCCCATAAAAATCAAAAATTAAGATTATATATTAGGACTAAATGGCACAAGCTAACACTGCATGCTCTATTGCCTAAGAAATCATTAACTCTCCTGCTATATATGAACTAACAAAAAGTAATCATTCAACTTGGGTGAATATCTTAGTCTCTCAGACACAAGAAGAAAATAGCTGAAAGAAATCCACAAGTTGTATAGCACAACTTAGTTCTGTACTTCCGTATACAATTTTTGAAGAAATCAGGAGCCACAAGTTGAAGATCATTAGAAGCAATAATGGACTACTCAATGCGACCAAGAGCTACTAATATTCTAAAACTACTACGCTGCTTGATGTGCTTGAAATTAAAAAAGTTGCAGTGCAAACCAAAAGTTGCAAGCAAAAGCTTACAGCAATGTCCCAAATCACACATTCACAAGAGCGGGGGCATTCCAGGAGTGGAGGTACTTTAAACCCCCACCTGATAAATCCTTAAACTATACTTGCCTCAAAGTTGGTCCGCATTAACCCCATAAACCAACAACTTTCAACGTCTGTCTTATGGCCCTGAACTAGTGAAACTGAACATAAAAATGCTCTAATAGCAATACCCGTCAACAAAATCATCCCATCATATCTCACGACGACAAATCCGCCCCCAAAGCTGGACTTCTTACTCCTCCTCCTTAACAACAAACAATATCCTAAAACCTAACCTACAGCTCTTGGTCGCATTGAGCAGTCCATTATTGCTTCTAATCATATCATCATATCTCGCGACAACAAATCCGCCCCAAAGCTGGAGTTCTTACTCCTCCTCCTTAACAACAAACAATATCCCCAAACCTAACCTTAGTAACCTACAGTTTTTTGCATCGAATCCGCCGGATCCACGCCTACATCAACAAATTACAGCAAGGGAGAACGCACCCCGAGGAAGGCACCACACATTAAAAAGGGGATCGACACGGACAAGGTGAATTCAACAAAATAGTGGTGTGGATTGCGGTTACCTTGCCGCCGAAGAGGAAGATCCCGGCGAGGCCGGCGGTGGCGACGCCACCCCAGATGACGACGGTGGAGGAGAGCAGCGACCAGCTGCGGTAGATCATCTTCGTCGTCGGCGGCGGAAGAGGTCAGAGAGGAAAGCAGACGGCGTCGACGGAGAAGAGAAGTTTCTTTTTTCTCACCGCGTCTCATCCTCAGATAGTGGTGGGTAAATGGGCCGGGCCTAAACTTTCCGGGCTTCGAGCCCAGGCACCACTAGCTGGTCCGGTGCAGGATTGGAACGCCAGCTGATGGGTTTGGGCTTAGCTATCACGGGCCAATTAGCCGTCCCGTGCTTAATGGGCCTTAGTTTTAGAAAATTCTTAGGCAATGCTTTTGCCTTCCTTTAATAAGAATACAGTAAAATGCTTTTCGAACAGTAAAATGATAATAATGTACTCCCTCAGATTTTATATATTTGACGTTGGTTAGCTCAAATAAAAGTAATCGGAGGGAGTATTAGATAAAAAAAAATCTCTAGACTATATGGGGCATTTTTATAGCCTTACATGCCCTAGAGTTTCTTATACATGAGATTACTTTGTAATAATAATATTATTCAGGGTACAAATGTGTTTTCCTTAGTTACACCCGTAATTGGGCTCCTAATGAGCCTTTCAGCAGTTGTTGGCCCACGGGCTTGCTGGAGTCTTCCCAGCACTCTCTGAGCCAAGACGTCTCCGTCACCTTTGCCAACTGTATCGAGCTTCGCTTCTGTCTCCGCTGCCTTGGTGGTGGCTTCGTCGTCTCTACCGGGTTCGCCACCTCAATGCCTTCCAGGTGCTTCGCTAGGAGTGGGCAAGGTGCCAAGGTGCTGAGACAAGCCTCCAACAACATTTATCTACCTCAGATTTTCTTATATTTTTATGAACAGAGGGAGTGGAAAAAGTACTCCTATTTGAGCCTTTTGGATGATATAATTGCTTCAAAGGAATTCTTTTAGATAGTAAATTTCTCTCCACATTACATAATCTAAATTTTCCTACATGTTTTTCATGTGAGGCATCCAACACAACCTTTTGCAAGCCCTGTTGTTTTATTTACTGCAGTTTTCTTATGACGATAAGTTTTGCTATTTTTCTATTCTTAAGTTTCTATATTCCTGCCATCCTCTGTTTTCAAATTAAAGAGATAGAAGGGTGTTTTGTGATAGGAAAAATCTATACATACTAAAATTTTCTTACTAAGCTCTTACTAATTAACACTAACATGGCGAACTGATCTCTTTGCAGCAATGCTAGAACCCTAAATAGGTAGGATGGTCAAAGACGGAATGAGAGGTGATTGATGAATCAAGGGATATTCTCCAAAAAATGATATCTATGAATAAACTTTTCCCTTAAATACAAGAAAAATACCCGTGCGTTGCTATGGGTGAGCTTTTTTGTTATTTTATAATCTATGTTAGATAATTATCTACCTATAAATACATACACAGTAAAACACCATTAGCAAGAGAAGTGGAGATTAATTTTTGTCGTGCCGATTTTGCCTTATAATTTTTTTGCCAGCTCCAATAGTTAATGCAAGAAGGGAAAATAAAAAAGAACTAAAAACAAACTTCTTTTGTTCGGTTGAGGTACCTACAAGACTTATTCTGGCCTATACGTACTATGCTGCCCACAGACATTTGCGCACGTGTGCGGCCGGCTGCAACCTGGGCCTAGGCTGAGAAAGCGGCCCGCGCATGCCGCCCACCTGAGCCACTTCTTGGTCCGACCGATCCTGGCCGTTTTGATCGGCTAGGGTTTCGATCGAACTACCGGGCGGTGAGATTGGAGAGGAGAAAACCCCGGACCCAGCCAACCGCCGTCCATCCTCTCAAAACCCTAACCTTCCCTCTCTCTCTCACCGGAGCCCGAGCGGGCGCGATGAGGCATGACGATGCCGTCGCATGGCCCCTTGCTGGTGCGCGCGCTCGCCCGAGGACGAGCGCGCTGCTGTCGAGTTGCCTCGCGGTAGTGCCCGGAGTGCACGCGCGCGGAGGGCCTTCCTCCCTTCGGCTTCCCGCCTAGCATTGGCGACGGCCAACAGTGTTCTACCCACGAGGTATCGTCGATGATTGGCAGTGGCGGTGGAGCTATTCCCACAACGGCGTCGATAACCAGCTATTCCCATGATGAAAGGGGTTAATTGATTTGAACAGTAAAATGGTAATAATGTACTCCCTCAGATTTTATATATTTGACGTTGGTTAACTCAAATTTGAGCTAACTGACGTCAAATAAAAGTAACCGGAGGGAGTATTAGATAAAAAAATCTACCTGTTATATTGGGCATTTTTTTTTTGAGGTATGGCTAATTTTCATTAACCCGGCTTGAAAAACAAGCCTAGAGAAACACCGGGGTTCAACAGAGAAAAGAAAACAGGACACAGAGGATACAGATTACTGTGTAGACAGTAATCGACAAAACCACACGCAGGTGTTTGGAACAGGTACTGTCCTGGAAGACCCCTTCAAGCAAAGGTAAAACAAAAGAAAACAAGACAGACTACAATTCTTCAGGTAGATCAAAGGTTTGAGTTGCCGAAGTCTTTCCTTAAGCGCCCCGCACCACTTGTCCAGCTCTTCCACCTCTGACTGCCTCAAAAAATCCGCCATTGCTGCAACAAGGAAACAACTTTATGAACAATGCAGCGTTGACTTGATTAGAACCCCCTCAAGAACCCAATCATTCCTAATAAGCCAGATTGCCCAACAAAAGCTCGCAATCAACATTATCCCCAGATTTGTTGAGGTTTTGTTCTTAATCATATTCAAAGTATCCTCCACAGAACCAGGAATATCAGCTAAGCTCATCAGATCCCTCAAAACTTCCCAACCAAATCTCACAACAGGGCAAAGACACAGAACATGGTCAACAGTTTCTCTTTTACCACACATCTTGCAGAATTCTGTGCCACCTTTCCACTTTTTCTTGATTAGTTGAACTGCATAGGGGATCCTTCCCCTTATAGCCATGAAAAGAAAATGTCTGATTTTGAGTGGTATCTTAGAGCCCCAAATCTCTTGCATTCTTTTATCCACCACACCTCCAAATTTAATTTGCCTATACATAGATCTAGCTGTAAAGTTTCTTTTTTTTTGGTAAAAGGCCTAATAATCTTGTCAGGTTCATCATCCAGAGTCACATGACTTAAGTCATCTCTCAAGGCTCTCAGTTCTGTCATTGTTTCCTCCAAATTTCTTCTGAACTCTAGTTTCCAGTCCCCCCCCCCCCTCTTATACAACTCTTCCACTGTAGCATTTTGGTGATAACTAATATTGAAAAGTTTGGGATAATCAATTTTGAAAGGAGTTCTTCCATACCAAGTGTCCCCCCAAAAACTAACAGTCGCCCCCTACGCAGCTCCTTCTCAATCAATCTCTCTACCCATTCTTTGCATTCATGTAGGTCCTTCCAGAACTGGGAGACCCTAGCTGGAGAACTCTGGAAAAAAACTCCCCTGGTTCATGTACTTTCTTCTCAGGATTTCACAACTCTTGTCAAGGCATGCATTCTCTAGTTTGATTATCCATTTACTTAGGAGGCATATGTTCATTACCCTGGTGTCTACAAATACGTGTTTTAAGAGTGCCTTATAGTAAAAACCACAAACTTTCGATGCACTCTAGGAAATTTTTACCAAAAAAAAATCACAAAATACCACAGAAATTTTCCACTTTTGCTTTTTACATAGCTCGACTGAAATTTGTTTGGTTTATACCACAAACACTAGCCAGTTCCTTCACAAAGTTTCTTCGATCTTTTTTTTTTGTTCAAAAATACCCATCCCAATTCCTTCTTTCCTTGCATCAAGCCGACGATGTGCGGCGGCAATAGCATCTCCGCTGAGAGCGACGAAACCCTTCTTGGGGTTGAGGCGAGGGAGGCTTGGGGGCAGCATCCCCATCGATATGGGAGATGGTGAGAGACCGGAGACAAAGAAGAGGGGAAATGGTAGAAAACCTAGCAACGTATGGCTAACTGTATGGGTGGTGGAAAAGGACCAGGGCCCGTGACTGACCCCCTCGGCCCTAAATGAGAAGGTGGCGAACCCAGTCCCCAACCCGGACCCATGTTTTTCGAGTCGCTAAACTGCATAAACCTTCAAAGAAAATATTTAAAAAACAAATAAACCATTTTTAAGTTTTTAATAATTAATTGTATGTTAGTTGAGTGTCTTCCCATGCAATCTAAGGAGGTGATCGTCAAAACAACTCAAATGAACTAACATAGTTGTGCCAGTAGTGCATAGTTTGGGCCCATGGAGAGGCTTACTCGGGGGAAGACATGGCATGCACGTGTCACACGCATCTTTTGAGTATCGGACGAGCGCTATGCACGCTGATTTCAGAGCCAGAAGGGCAAGTTATTCTAATCACTTTGAACGAAAAGATTCAAGTCATTTTTCTTTAAATAAACCAATATTTGAAATGTGTATCAAAATTTTAAACTTTCATCTCAAATTTTTAATAAACTACACATTCAAATATCAAAACTACCAACTCAAAATTTAACACTTTTGACTCAAATTAAAAATACAACTCAAAATTTAAAACATTTCAATGCAATTTCAGAACTTCAAACTTAAAATTTTAACTTTCAACTCAAAATTTATAAAAACTTTACACCAATTTTGAAACTTTCAATTCATATTTAAAGCTTACTACTTAAGTAATAATATATTATTTTAATAAAAGAATTTAAAGCTAACTGCTAGTGAGTCCAAACAAATTGTTCCTTGGGCGCTAAAGCTTCCGACAGTATACATGTAGCCACATCCGCACTACAGGGGCTACGTTGGATTGAAGTGCTAGTGGTATCCATCCAAGCACTAGTAGAAAACGGAGCAAATATCTAGAGCATTAGTCTCGGATCAAATTAAGCCCGGGACTAAATCTTTTTTTAGTCCTGGTTCGTATTACGAACCCGGACTAAAGATCTCCAGCCCATCTAATAGCTAGGTGTCGGTCCTCAGAGGGGACTTTAGTCCCGGTTGGTATTACGAACCCGGACTAAAAGTCTTTTTAGTCCGGGTTCATAATACCAACCGGGACTAAAGGTCCCCCGACCTTTTAATCCGGGTTGGTATTACGAACCCGGACTAAAAGTCCCTCTTTAGTCCGGGTTGGTATTACGAATCGGGACTAAAACTGTTGAGATTCCTTCCTCTACCTTATCCTTTCTCCATCTTATCGTTTTTCTTCTTCTCTCCCATCCATTCCTTCTTCCCCTCCATATCTTATCCTTTTCTCCCTCTTTTTTCTCTACTAAGTCTTCTCCTCTCCTCTCTGCAGGCTGGGCGGCGTGGGAGGCTTGGGGGCGCGGCGGCCCACGCGGCGGACAGGGCGGCGTGGGAGGCCGCGGGGCCGAGCGGTTGACGCAGGCCAGGCACGGCGACGATGGGGGCTCGCGCGGCTGCCTGCGCGGGGTGGCGGCGGCCCGCGCGGGACGGCCGGGTGAAAGGTGGCCGGGCACGGAGGAGGTCGCAGCGGGTTTCATTTTTTTTTTGAAGATTTGCTGTGATCCTATGATTGTTGTATATTTTGGGATGTTTTGATTCCAGATTTGTGTGTATGTTGTATATTGTTGTGATGTTGTATATTGTTTTGATGATTTGGGATGGTTGTATATTGATTTGTGGATGATTTTATTGTGTATGTTTTGTGATGATTTGTAGAAAATAAAATGAAAAAAGAAAAATAAAAAAGGGATGAGGGAATGCTACCTTGGGGTATCTTTTACGAACCGGGACTAAAAGTACCTCTTCAGTCCCGGTTATTTAAACCGGGATTGAAGGTCAGACCTTCAATCCCGGGAGCTTAGTCCCTGTTGGAAAACCGGGATAGAAGGGGTTTCCCAACCGGGATAGACGCCCTGTTCTTTACTAGTGAAGATTGCTAACACTTAGGCACACAGGTTGTACATTTTTTAGTTGTAAGGGAAAAAACAGGATACATTTGTTGTGCAAGACAATATATATATTGTGGAGATCATGATGAAACCTCGTTACCAATTTGAAATCCAAATTGTTGATTGAGTTGAACAAACTATTTGATTTGCAAATTAAACTTTGGATATCGTGAAACTTACTAGGTTCAATTTCACCAAAATAAATCGAAGGTAAACTTCCAAAATGGGTTTAAATTAAGAATTTAGGTTAATCAATTTTCCCGATCTTAAATTTCTTGGTATGCATGTAACACAATTATTAGTTGGTGCACACGGTAAGTGCAACCTAAACTTATGTGCACATGTACATGATATGCCCTAACATGAGTTGTGATTTAGTGATCATGTGTATGTTAAAAGATTATTTTGGACCTTGGAGCACACGTACCAAACATAGGTAACAAAACTTGCAACTGCATCTTTAAATGGTCGATAGGTCCATTTTTTCCATTAAGATTCCGTGGAGGAAAAACGGGTGACATCAAAGATTACATGGTTCATCCATGTCACGCGGAGCTAAACATATATGCCAACCCTAAAGGATTACATGCATAAGGATATGCATATTAATCATGGAGCAAATTTACATGGTCGTTTTTATCAGCTCTGTATTGGCTTCTCCTCCTCGGCGTTGATCTTCACCTCTGTGGTCCCCTTGCCCACCTCGGTGTTCTTTATCTCTATGGTCTTCTCGACCACTTTAGCATTGTTCACCTCGACGTTCTTCTCCGCGGCTGGGGCCGAAGGCTTCTCCTCCTCGACGATCTTTTCTTCAACTTCCTTCTCCACCTCCTTCTCCTTGTTGTTTAACTCAGGAGTTGCCTCAATATTCTTTTGCACAATGGCATCGGTTGGTACCTCCTCCGCTATTATTGCATGAGGCTGATCCACCTTGGCCTCCTCCACAATTAACTTCTCATGTTCTTGATCGGAAGCTGCCACAACCACATTGGGGAGTAGTGTGGTTTCATGGGCAACCTTGGGTGCCTCAATGGGAGTAGTAGTGGCCACCTCCTCCTCAGGAGCCTTCCCCTCGAATGTCTTGGGCTTTGTTGCACAAGAACCCATGGTTGCCCCGGCCGATCGACTGCTGTGGAGTGGTTGCAATGAGCGGCGGAGGCAACCGGTTTATTGTTAGTAGAGGAGAAGATCGATCAAGGAGGCCTTGAATGTGGAGGTGATTTGGAAGCGGAGGAAATGCTCCATATTTATAAGAGGTTTTTGTGGTTCTGCATAATTTAGCTAAATTTAGATAAAAGTGGTGCGAATGGGTTGTGTGTCGGTTACATGCCTGCATGCATGTGGATGTATCATCGGAGCTTGAATAAATTCCCAAAAATAGCTTGACCAAAACCAGTTACAACTTTAATTGGTCTTTGACATATATAGACCGTGATGTGAAGTTATTAGGCTAGCTATGGAAAACACAAACATTAGGTTTGCCAGTTAGTCGGCTTAAAATGCCCAAAGGAGAAGCCCATCCAATAATCTAGTATCAAGTCTACATATGCAACTACAATCAACATATTGTTTTGTCATGAATACATCATATATTTTAAACACGGTCTATTATGTATTGGATAAAAACAGAGCATGCTTCCCATCAATTAATTAACTTTTCTATAGATTGAAGCAAAACAAATCCCTCTCTCTCTCGCTCTACCTCCCTCTAAGTACATATACATATAATCACGATAAGATCATGAGATCAACAAGTAATTCATTGAAATGAAAACTACCATAGACAAATTATTGATCTGTTTCATGCAACGACCAAACTTTATTTTTGAAGAAACACATGATCAATCTTAAACATAGATTTCTGGTTGAAGATAGCACCATGACTACCTCACAAACAACAAGAAATGGGAGGCATCACTGAGCACATATATATGAGTGACATGCAATGACTGTTGTCCCTGGTGTCAAGCTAGATTTTGGGCCCATGGCTTATCGGATGGCCATGTGACACCTGTATGCATAGTCAGTGCCCAGAGCACGGTGATGAACTCCCAATCACCATGGGCTAATGCATCCCCATGTGCCTTCACATGAACCTCTTCGCTTGATGGCGCTACATACACGATGATTTCTGTCCATATGTCAGCCAATAGCTTCCATACCGCTGCCTCATCCATCTTAGCCTGGTCAAGGAGAATGTTTCCAGCCCTGGCGCCCTTCCACATCAGTGACATCTCTGCCTCTCGCTTCCCCTTGTCCAGTTACTTCTCATCGATTTTCTTGACCTTGTCAACGCACGTGTCGACTGCAGTGCACATCATCTCCCGCAGAAAGTAGTAGTGCCAGAGCTTGAGAGCCACCTTCATTTCCTCCTTCATGGCATCATATACAAGTTGTGTTGTCCCATCTAGGTTGTCAGGAAGTAGCTCTTGTTTGAAGATCACCAGGTATGCACAATACTTGGACAATGTTGTCACCACAATGCGGTCATCATTTGATTGGAAGTTTGTTCCTGTCATTCCATTCTTCTTGGGGAAATCTACCTCCAATATGCTGGTGGCAATATACCAAATGTGCATCACCTCGGTGATACTATCACTCAGGCACACCCATGAGAGAGAGTGGTACTCAGACTTCTTTTGCAACATGGACCATCCGTTGCTGAGTGGGGCACCATGGTCAATATGATTCACCAAATATTCTATGATTGAATTCTACACTTCCTTGGGTACAACCTTGGATGGAAGCATCATAGGATTTCGGCAATATGGGAGGAAGCCTCCTAGCATGGACAACTATTTGAACCGAAGCATGGGTTGGCTCATCGTGCTCCGAGCCCATTGGGTCCTGTTGATGATACCCTTGAAAGTGGGGCTTTCACTCATATGTGGCTTGCTAGCATAGTGGCGGATCAATGATACCATGAACCAGTTAGAGAGGATGAATATGAAGAATTATGAAATCTCCTCATAGATGAAAACTAACATTAGAAGCATGGTGATGGAAATGTCCACGATGCAGTAGAGTGCTAGCTGATGTTGTAATATATTTTAAGAGGCAGTCAAATGTGTCAAATAGACTAAATGATATGATTATGTTTTCAATCTTGACACTTTTGAACGCATAAAATAAGTCCGCATTGTTGCAAAGAATGAGGGTTAGGACAAAGAAGGGCAACACTAAGATGGAAAACAGGAAGTAGTTGGCTATGAGGAAAAAGGGGCTTGACAACACAACGGGGAGGACGGAGTGATAGTACTCACAGATGAAATGGAGCTCATCGTTTAGCACTTGGAATAGTACTTCAACCAGCTTGTCGGTCTCGGTTTGGGACCTAGTCTTGGTGTATAGGCCTTTGAAAATGAGGACTCGACAACTCTTGACCTCTTCATCAGTAAAGTAGAAATTCTCAAACCTACGAAGAAGCAGTTTGTGGAGTGCAAAGGATAAGCAGAGCCTCTTGATCCTAGGGTCTTTATGGAGTGGTGAGTCAGCTTTATCCTCCGCGAGAGTCTAGACTTTGCCAACAGTCGTAACATCGCCTATTGCAGTTGCACTTCAACTACTACTATCAGCAGTAGCAGTACCAGTAGAAGTACAAGACCAAACATTACCATAAGGATCTGCACATTCTCATTGACGTAGTCTCCATTTCTTTTCTTGTGAGTTTCATCCCAAAGATCAATCCTGCTCACCAATCCTTTCTTTTTATTCTCCTATGTAAGAAGCACAATACACATACAAGAGATAAAAAAAACAGAGCATAGAAGTTAAGAGGCATTACCATCTCCTTCTTGAGTCTTGGATGGCTTTTCCTCCTAGTAGTGTCTGGATGCATCAGTTTCTTTGCAGCTTTAGCATTCTTTTGACACAATTTCTAAACAACGCAGAAAAGTTAAAAGCCTGCCGTCGCGCGGGGGAGGCCCGGCCACCGTCGCCAACTCGCTCTGTGCCACCTCCGCGCCGCGCCCGCCACCGCATGGGGGAGACCAAGCTGCCGCCTCTGCACCACGCCAGGCCGGGCCGCTGCCGAGTGGAGAGAGAGGGGAGAGAGGAGAGATCTGGTACACTCCTCTCTTTTATTCCACTTACCTCTATTTTTTTGAATTTTCAATTTTTGCAGGCGACTCACCTAGCTAGTGAGCCGCCCGCAAAAAATAGAGTGATTTTTGTTGTCGGCACACTAGGTGAGCCGCCGGCAAAAATCATTTTTGCAAGTGCCGCAGTTCGGCGTAGGCCCGGCCTCTATTTTTGTAGGCGGCTTCGGTGTCGAGCCGCCTACAAAAATATTTTGCCACCACCTGATAAAACCATTTTTGGCCTAGTGCGTATCACTGATCGATGCAATCATGCAATGCATGTTTGTTTTAGTTCTTTAAATTACGATCTTCTCTTCTCTTCTCTTCTCTTGTCTTCTCTTCTTTTAGCCACGTCGACCAGGCCGGGCCCATGCCGCCTGGCCAGTGACTTTCATTTCATGTGAGACTTAACACACGAATATATGGGAATGGTTGATCGATCTAATAGTACAAGTACGTAGTATGCTTTTTCTTTTTACGGTAAAGAACGTGGTATACTTGTGTAGCACAGTTCTCATATATCTATTTTGCCTTAATTGCTTGGCTTGCTCTGCCATGCATATCATGATCGATGCATGCATGCATACAAACATGGCTTTGGTGATTTACAATGTTTTGGCATGCTTTGGCTTTTGGATCAGTCCATGCATTAATGATGATGCTATACGCACTGATTGATATGCATGCACGATCTCTCGCATGCTATACGTTTCTCTTTCTCCCATATCTAGGGGCATTTATCCTTTTATAGAAAGGAGAGGTCCCCCAAAGTTAAAATCAAATTCGATCCGACGCACGCAACTGCACACTGTTTAGGGGCAAAACGTTGAAGACTCCACATTATGTTTCAATGTATATAGAAAAATCAAATTTTAATAAAAATGTTTCTATGCGGCATGACTGAAGCATTTTTTGGCCATTAAAATATTATTATTTAATTTTTTATAAACAATGAAACATTTTTTCTATGTATATTGAAACAAAAATCAGAGCGTTCAACGTTTGGTTTCCCAACGGGCATCCGGACAGTAGCATTTCTGAATTCGATCCTACCCACTGTGAGTTTTAATTTGCATATTACCTAGGAGTAGCTACTATATATGCGGGGTAAAAGCTTACAACAATACTGATGGTTGATGTACTATTTGTCAGTTCTTAAAAAGACCTTTCATAATCTATATATAGCTAGCAGACACCAACTTGCAGAACACTATACATATATACCATAAACGTGCAAACTAGTATATATGGACATGCAGTGATATATAACTAGATGTAACCACACGCGTTGCTGCAGAATATTTGTATGATAAAAATAGTAATGATATAATTTTACTTTCTAGATAAACAAGGTGATCTTATCATATATATTCCTGTAGTAAAATATGCACCCTTATTAATATAGAAAATTCTAGGTACCACAACTAGCACAATACAGTTTATGAGGGAAGGGTGAAAATTTGGACATATATAGATTTATGATGCAAAAACTAAAATAGAATAAAGTGATATAGCTATGAGAGATAGAAAGAAGAAAGACGATTCAGACCATGGACTGATCATCCAAGGGATAGAAATAATTGCCACTTTGAATTGTTTGGTAAGGCAAAAAAAAAAGATTGGATGTATTTGGTCTGTTACCATAATGCTCACAAAATTTGGCAAAGTTTCTAAAAACTTCCACCCCACACCAATTGGTAATGCCTACATAATTATGCCAACAATTGGTAACGTGACAAACCAAACACACCTCCCATATTAATTTGGTCTTGACAAAATTTTGGTATTAGCAAATTTTGGCTTAAACAAGCCGTGAGATGACGTGGCTACACTAGTACATCACAGGGATATAGTAACACCAACTTGTGCTACTGTAGGTTGGAAAAAGTGTTACTAGCTTTCTTAGTAACACATGTTTGTTTGTGCTCCAATAAGCTATGTTACAATAGACTGGTTTATTATAACACATTTATTTCTTTGTAGGAACATTTGTTTAGTGTTACAATGATTTTTGATGTAACACTTATTTTTGATCCAGTAACACTTCACATTATGGTAGAACATAAAGTTTGTAACATATTTATTTGTCTTTCGTAACACTTGCCTAGTTACAATGATTCTCCGTTGTAACACTTTTTTAATTATAGTAACACTTCTACATTGTTGTAGAGCACAGCATGAAACAAAGGAACACATGGCTTGTAACACTTATTTATATCTATTGTAACATCTTCAGATTATGAAACAAATATTTATTATGCTGGAACAAATGACTTGTAACATTTATTTATATCTATTGTAACATGCTAAATTATGAAAAAAATATTTATTTTGCCTATACGTGTGGCACACGGATTATTATAGAATCATAGAAACATCATTCTTGTTCAAATAAAATGACATAAACCACATAATTCATTAATCATAGCAAGATCCGCATAACATAGGATGGTTTCAAACATCGTGCTTGTTCAAATCAAATAAATTTATATATACACAATGATATATGGCTATAGAGAGTAAACACAAATAGTCCAAACTAGAAAGAAAAAATTCAAGATCTAGCTAGGATGCACAAAGGCCATTTCTTCTTCTTCTTCCATTCTTTGTGCACATTGAGGTGGAAATTCAACCATTAATTATTTGAACCTGCAAAGAAAATATAAGTTATAATTTTATAAATTAGGCACATATGTATATTGATGAAAGTTTAAAAAGAGAGTTTGAACATACAAACATGACAGGCCAAGCAATTGAGACTCCTCTGGCATGGGCATCACCAATATTATTGTATCTAGACATGGGCCTTACTAATGGCTCATCTTTTGTTATAGGATGCTCGATGCGTACTTTGTAGAATTGACTTCCTATCTTAACTCCACCAACAATGACTTCAGGATCAGTGCTCAAGAGAGTTGCATAGGCCACATTTGCCTTATTAGGATATTTTGAAGTCATCAGTAGCACTGTGGACCCAACCTACATTAATTTGACATAATCTTTTAGTGACCAACAACCCATGATCATGCAATTAGAACAAGTGATATTATGTTCATCTACCTTCATTAGATCTTTATGTGTTTGAC
>CM002484.1:768534-781045 GCA_000325765.3 Leersia perrieri | reverse complement strand
CTCCCTCAGGCAGATCCCAAACATGTGTTAAAACAGTCCCCTTTTGCTTATTAGGTACTTCATCGCCATCACCTATTAAAAATAGAATGATAGTGATAGTAACTAGTTAAGATACAGCCCATATGCATGAGATTGATCATACAACCCATAAGAATGAGATTGATCTAACTACATTTGTACCTGATGTGTTTTGGTTCTCATCATTGAGTTGCTCAACCTCATTAGCATACAGTGCTTCAGTGTGCATTAAATTTAATGCTTTCTTTTTCTTTGTACCTCCACTTCCTGCTAACAAATATTTAATATAATAAAACACATATGTAATGTTTTTATTAAACTAAATATCTATATCAGACAATCATGGTTGTATTTGTTAAGTCACTTACCTGGTTGGGACTAATATAGGCTAATCTTGGAAGAAAATAAATCATTGATGTGTACCATGACTTAGAATAGTTAAGTTGTACTTGAATAATAAGATATACATATAGAAGAGTAAATTTTATGTTCATTATAGTACCTTTTGTTTTTTTGGGTTTAGACTTGGATGGCACTTTGTTGGACTTGGTAGGCACTAAAGTGGCCAGTCTCTCCTTTGTCACAAACAAGCTACCCATCTTTTTGCTTTCACACTCGTTAAGCATTTTCATCACTTCAGGATCTTGTTCTATTACAACCAAGCTATCTTTTTGCTTGTAGTATAGATAGTCGACTGCTGAGTACCCATACTGCTCAATCAAATCAATCAAGTTGTAAAAGCATATCTCATCTCTATCCATTTCCATTTTCACATGTTTCTGTCCTTCAGCTGCTCCATCACACTCAATATTGATGGTCCAAATATCCACCGCCCTTATAAGACAATCTAAATAAAATTCAGCACTAATTTAAAAATAAGAATAAAGCATAGGATAATTCACAATAAGAATCAATTATAACAGAATAATTTCGTGCTGCAATAGTAGGCTATATCACAGGTGATAATTGATAATCTAAAATTGAAAAAATATATCACAGGTGATATTTACCGTTTTTAAAAGGAATAACCACAAGGCGTTACTTCATATAACCAAAAGACACGATTGATATTACCCCTATACCTAAATAAATATTTCTTGTGATACATAACATTATAACTGCAAGTAATTGGATCATATACATCCTGCACCTAATGCAGATATGCTCAATAATAGTGTTTCTCAAGGTTTATAGAGATCATTTACTTATAAATTATTAGTTTCAATAGCATCAATTCAAAAGTAACATCCATGCTCAACTATTTATATGTTATTATGAGGTTAGTGATGTCTTAAAGCAACCACAATGCTTTCATCTTAGAGTTGACGTATACAAAAGCAGATTCTTGGAAAGGAAGACAGATCATTAACCACATAATTGCTCAAATGCAACTAACAAAAACCCTAATAGAGCCACATCATACAATACATTTTTCTACTGAACTGTATCTCAACAATTAGGAATTTTTTTAAACTCATATACATACAAAGGATTATTATTAGGATTTGATAGTACTACCACTCCAACAACTTTGTTCTGAAATGTAATGGGAGAAAATATGGTCCAGCTACAGGTCCTCCTTCAATTCCCTTCTACTATATCTGAAAACCAACAAAATTATGTTATTAGAATAGATCGAAGGATTTAGATAAGTCAAACATTTGGCCGCAAGAATTTGTAAAATCCATGGAAAAAGGTATGCACTATGGAATTTCACTTTTCTTGCTAGCACCAGAAATATTTTGCCATCTCAACCGGAAAATATTATAACCCAAATTAATTTCTATGGTCCAGAAATAGTATATCCATTCACTCCAAAAATAATATGGGTCTATTTCAAAATATGTGAGGCTCATAAGGTTAAATGTGCTTTTATTTCCAAAAATAAACCTTATACGATGGATATTTGAAATTGCAAAATTAACATGTGAGAGTAGTTGTTGGAAAACTGTAGTTCTTAGGCGATCAGGAAATTAACATCAAAATGGCATAAAAACAGCTGCAACTTGCTGACCATTGTATATTTGCAATGATCAAAACCACAAACCTCTTAAAACTTTGCAAAAACTACAAGTTAAAAAGGCCATCAGCCACAGGAAATGATCCAGATGATGCACTCACTATTCAGTTTAGCACAGCCTTTTGTGTAAGAAAACAGAGCACATCTATTACTACTGCACTCACTACTCAGTTTAGAACCAGATATTACCAAATTTCCCTTCCAATCTTTAGAACTTTTTTCAGATCAAGTTTCTTCAGCATATCTCATGAAAAGCTATTGGTACCTTCAAGCAGATGACAGTATTGGTCGTTGACGTACACCCGCCAATCCACATCCACAAGCTGCACACAAGTGATCGAGCGGCAGGGATGCGGGGATACGGGATTGGCCGGAATCAGGTGATCGAGGCCGCGCACACAAGTGTCGATGGAGGTTGGTACCAGACCTCCGAAACACCTAAGTTCCTTCCTAATACAGGGCAGGAATGAAGAGTACGAAATAGAGAGGAATTAGCAAAGAACATAGTTTAAATTGAGCCTTCATTTTCCTTTTAATTTATAGCAGTACACATAAACATAGTTTTGACCGAAATTGGACACAATTTTGATCTGATAACACGAACATGTAAAACTTTACGGGGCCTCTCTCTCAGATTCAGAAAAATACTTAATTGTTCATTCTCCATTTTTAATCAGGAAAAATACATTGCTTGTAACACTAATTTTGTGTTACTAAAAAGTATTGTCGGTAACACTTTTTTATTAAAAAGTATTTTGTGTTACAACCGAAGTCTGTAACAAACTATTTTGTGTTACTGTGAAATTTCATTGGAACACATTGATGAATGTGTTATAGGAAAGTGTTACAATATCCTTGTTGTGAGTAGTGCTAAATGAGAGAAGAGAGAAATATCATTAGCTACACTTGTTGGACCAATTGGTAATGCCCAAATAATTATGCCAACAACTGGTAAGGTAACAAACCAAACACACCTCCACATTTTGGTTTTGACAAAATTTTGGCATTGGCAAAATTTGGCTTACCATTAAATGCTAAGGTTTATTTTGGCAATAAAATAAACATGCCTTGAGATGATGTGACTTAGTGAGAGAAGAGAAAATAACATTAACTCCGTACACTCGGTGGGGATCAACTATATAGTATAATTAAGAGAATAGTAGTGCATTAGTTATTTCCTACTAGTATAGACATGTATTTAAATATGTTTGTCTAGATAATTTAATTAACCTTATCTCCATCCATCAAAAAAATATAACAGCTTTATGGATTCACATCTGTCTCAAATTATTGACCGTCAGGAATATTATGGTTTCTGGTAGTGCAACATAGTACTTGAAAAGATGACCGCTAAACTATGTATGACACGATCATACATGAGATGAAACAAGTAAAACGAAAACAACTGAGGTAAATTTAAAAATAACATGTTACATGTAAGGTCGAATGAACCAACTTTATTTTTGAAGAAATTAACACGCATGGAATCAAAAATGAAAATCAACACGTACACATTATTTTGAAATCTGCTGTTTGAAGCTAGCTAGCTAGCATCATGCATGGCAGTCAGTTAAGCATGACTTTCGACTGGGACGAATGCCCACGGTCTAGTGAAGAGCGGGCGTGTGACACCCGTATGTGCACACAGTGCCCAGAGCACGGAGATAAACTCCACGCCGCCCTGTGCCAATGCCTCCCTGTGCGCTTTGATGTGCACCTCATCTCTCGATGGCGCTATATACACGATGAGCTCTGTCCAGATGTCAGCCAATAGCTCCCACACCGGTGCCTCGCCCTCCGCATTAACCTTGTCGAGGAGGATGCTACCGGCCTTGGCACCCTTCCACACCAGTGGCATCTCCGCCTCTACCTTCCCAATGGGTAGGAGCCGCTCTGCAACCTGTATCACCTTGAGGCACCTCTCGGCCGCGGTGCCCACCACCTCTTGTGGGATGTTGTAGAGCCAACAACCGAGTGCCTCCTTCATCTGCCTCTTCATGGTGTCATACACAACTTGTGTGCCATCTAGGTTGTTGGGGAGCAACTGTGGGCTGACAGCCACCAGGTATGCACAATACCTGGACAGCGTCGTGGCCACCGTGCGGTTGGATTGGAAGGACATTGTTGTCCTGCTTTGTTTCGGGCACATTCCCTCCACTATGGTGGTGGCGATATGCCAGGTGAGTATCACCTCGGTGATGCTATCACTCTCGCACACCCATGAGAGCTGGGAGTGATACGACTCGGGGTATTTTTCTTGCAGCATGGACCATCCATTGCCGAGCGGTCTCCTAGCATTAGACGGGCACTCCATATAATTCACCAAATAGTCTGTGATTGACCTCTTCACCTCCTTTGGAACGAAAATCTTGGTTGTCACCGTCATCGGATGTCGGAACGGGAGGAAGCCACCTAACATGGACAACTGGTTGATCTGGAGACTAGGTCGGCTCATCCAGTTGCGGACCCACATGATGCTCTTGATGAGACGACCATTGAGAGTGGGGCTTAGATGTGGTTTGCTGGCGTAGCGGTGGATCAACGACACCATGAACCAGTTAGAGAGGATGAAGACAATGACTTCCCATATCTCCTCATAGATGAAAGCCAACACTAGGAGCATGGTGATGGCAAGGTCCACCATGGAGTAGAGTGCTGGAGCTGATTCTCTAATGTAGTGGAAGAGACACCCAACCATCTTGAATACACCGGTTGATATGACTAGGTTGTCATTCCTGAAGCTTTTGAAGGCGTAGAACATGTCGCCATTGTTGCAGAGAACGATGGTGAGGAGGAAGAAGGATGCCACTATGATGGGGAACAACAAGTAGTTGGCTACGAGGAAAAGAGGGCTTGCCACCACAACGGGGAGAACGGAGTGATAGTACTCACATACGAAATGGACCTCATCGTGTAGCACTTTGAAGAGTGCAACCGCGATGGCATCCTTGTCTGTGCCGTCCTTGCATAGGCCTTTGAAGATGATGGCATGGCAGCTACGGACCTCAGCATCAGTGAAGAGGAAATTCTCGAACCTGCGACGCAACAGCTTGTGGAGTGCAAAGGAGAGGCAGAGCCTCTTGAGCCCCTGGTCTCCCCGGATGGGCGAGTCAGGGCTCGCCTCATCCGCGAGGGTCCAGATTTGGCCGACGGTGATGACGGTATCATCTGCTGCTGCGGATTTGATCTTTTGTGTATCAGGCTGGTTGCCCTCCAGCTTTGTGGCCTCCACCTCCAGGTAGTCTTCTCCATTGACGGCGTACTTGCACTGCTTCAACAGTACATCACCAGTAGCAGCTGCATCTTGATCATCTTGTTTCAGTATGTGAGCCATGTAGGAGTGGAGACGCTCGGCATTCCTGCCATAGGCGAAGGAACGCTTGATCACCTCGTTGATGGCAACCCTCTGAATGAGCTCTGTAGCAGCAAGGGTCCATAAGAAGCCATATATGGTCTTCTGGCCGGCGCTCTTGACGTTGAAGAAGACAAGGTAGCCCAGCCAGGCGATGCGGCTAGCATGCTCGATGGTGCTCGAGTATCCTTGCACGCCGTTGTTCAGCAGGATGGTCTCCACCTTCTTGCGCAGGAGCTCCACCAGGAGCATCCACGCCAGGATCGTCCGTGCCCATAGCGACAGCTCCGGCTGCTGATTGTTGGGACTAGTACTGGGCATGCTATCGCTGGAGTTGTTGTTGTTCTTGGCCTCCGAGAAGAGGTACGACATGACAGGGAGGAAGAGGGAGAGGGCACAGGAGAGGAAGAGGCGGACGCTTGGGTTCAGCACCGCGCTCACATCGGAGACGCGGCTGAATAGGTTGAGGACGAACAAGAGAGCGGCCAGGACGAACATGACCGAAGAGGTGGTCACAATGGAGGTCTCATTTATCTTGTCAGCGTAGGATGAGGTCAGGTTTTGGACATAGTTGGCTATGATCACGGTGCAGTTTAAGCCTGAGAAAGTATTAGCATCATACGCGCTAGCCATCGATCTTACTGGACTTACTACTTTCTTTGTTTCAGCTAGCTATAACTACCTAGCTAGGCTAGCTAACTTCTACTATATATAGCTTGCTCGCTTGCACTGTACGTATGTCCAGCCAGCCAGCTACGTACAAGTACGTACCTCTGTCCCTTAATATAAGAGCATCTCCAGTGTGATGGGCAAATCGAATCATAGGGGAGAAAAATCGAATCCATACACTATAGGAATCGAACCATACGGTCTGAGTCGTCTGACACAAGAAATCGACTATAGTTTTCTATTCGGTTTCTCTATGGGGCCAGCTAGGGAGAAAAATCGCTTGCAGCCCTAAGTAATCTAATAGGGGACAATATGTGTGGATATCCACGTACATTATTTTAGGAGAGATCAAATCCCCTCCTAGGTTGCTATATTTTGGACCGGATGGAGTAACTAGTAGCCTAGTGCTCCGTCCGTTCTAAAATATAAGGCACAACTACTTTTTTCTTATATTTCAAAATATAAGGCGCACATTAATTATATTATTATATGCATTGGCAAAATAATAAACTAAACAAAATAGATATCATGCATTGACTAGATTGTACTAAGGCCCTGTTTGGTTGCTCTTTAGTCCCTCTATGTTAGTCCTTAAAATTCCAAATAGGAGACACTAAAAGGGATTAAAATCTGTTTAGTCTATTAGTCCCTATATGGGGTGCTCACTTGGGACTAAAGTGGCAGCCTCTTTCTTCTCTTTCGCTTGCTTCACGTGCCTTTAGTCCGTTTTAGTCCCTGGATCAAACAAACAGGGTCTAAGTAAATATATTAAATATTTTTTGGTTTTTTATTTAATATGGTTGTGCCTTCTATTTTGGAACAAAGATAGTATCCGACAGTATTGTTGTACTTTATTCATGGCGTTGCATTTGTGCACATGTGTTGTGCGTACACGCGCTTTAGTTAATTTGACGTCCTGACAGATCGGTCGACTTTACATAAGGTTGATTAGATGCAAAGCAATGTATGCAATGCGGGGGTAGCTCCTCCACCTTAAGAGCTAAAAGTCACATGTTTTGGCATTACTTGTTTAGTTATTTCTCTTCTTTTCTCGTTATGTGTTTTCTATGCACGTAAACGGAGCGACTGATTAGCATATGATTAATTGAGTATTGATTATATTAAACTTAAAAATGGATTTATCTTATTTTTAAAGAAACTATTATATATAAATTTAGAAAAATAAAAACACATTGTTCAGCAGTATGGAAAGCGTGCTCATGAAAAAAAGAGGCAAATTCTTTTGCCAACATGTACTATGAACGGCCCCTTAACATTGGAGAGAGATCAGATCCCCAATGCAACCGGAACGTATGGTGGCAACTTTCCTTGGATGACTTAAAACGAACTAAAGGCATAGGCATAGGGCATGTATAACGGTTTTTATTAGCAGGCTTTCTTCGTTACCACGTACTCCCTTCAGTTCCAAAATACTAGATGTTTTGGACAAGGACACGGTCTTCGAAAAACAACTTTGACTATATTTTCCTATTATAATATATATAGAAATACCAAAAAGTATATGATTTTTATGGAAGTACTTTTCAAGATTAATCTATGCAAGTAATCTTCATGTTGATAAAATAAATATTTCTAAAGTTATTTATAGTCAAAGTTTAAAAATTTTGATTTTAGAACAATCCAAAACGTGTAGTATTAGTAAGAAATTTTGTTGATATGGAAGAGAAGTGGACGGAAAGAGAAATATTGCTGCTACGCAGGACAACGACTCTTAGTATTTATTAAAACATATTTTGTTGCATGTGAGTTGAAAAAAGAAAAGATATTAATAAAAATATATTGGTCGTTAGAAATCATATTGTCTCATATATTAGAAGAAAAAAAAAGTGTTCATGTGATGTGATGTGCATGGATTAAGTGCCCACACATAACTCTATACGTACACTAAAACTTCCGGCTGGCTGTGTCGCCATAATATACTTGCCTTAATCCTTTTGGCTAGCTCTGCCATGCACGCATATGCAGCATGGTTTTGTTGATTAACAAGATTTTACGTGCTTTAGCACTCGGAGGTCCATGCAATGATGCAAACCACTACTACGTACTGATTGATACGATGCTGTGGCACGATAGATGTTTCGATCTCGTAGGTTCCCTTTTCTTTTTCTTTTGGAAAGGAGGTCACCAGGCCTGGCTATTTGGCATCCGGGCGCCAGTTGTCCAACTGGCGACAACTGGCGCCCAGTTTTTCCGTCCCAGCTCCCGTTATTGCCGTTACTCCTGTTTTTCTTCTCCAAAAAATATTCAAATTAAAAGAAAAAATTCAAATGAAAAGAAATGAAAAGTTTCGAATTGAAAGAAAAATTCAAAAGATCCAAACTGAAAAAGAGAAAAAGTTTTAAATTGAAAAAGAAAACAAGAAAAGTTTCAATTTGAAAAAAAGGAAAAGTTTCAAATTGAAAAAAAAAGTTCCAATAAGCAGGGAAAAAAGTTTCAAACAAAAAAAAGAAAGATTTTCAAAATGAAAGAAATGGAATATTTCATTGAAAGAAATAGAAAATTTCAATTGAAAAAAGAAAAATGGAAAAAAGGGCGAGGGCGAGTTCGACGGCGACAGCATTCGTAGGGAGGCAGCATGGCCTTGCCGCCCTCCACTGTGCGGCCCCCAGCAACATGTAACGGCGGCGTGGCCACCGGTTCCTCGATCGCGGTGTCCTCGGCGACGACGGTGGCTGGATCCGCCACCGCCGGTCTCGGGGCGGCCGGATCCGGCGGCTGCGCCCCCGGAGGTCATCGTTGCTGTCGCAATCGCCGTTGCGCTACCACGCTGCCGGGGAGTCCTCGTTGCCGTTGCGCGTGCGCAACCACCGGGATCGCTGTCGCCGCCTGAAATTTTAGAGAGTGGGGGATGGGAAAAGTAAGAGAGAGAAGGGGGAATAAATATCTATACAACACCATTTATTTCTCTCGTTAGCTTCCGTTTCCTCCGAACCGTGCGCCCAGGACGCCCGAGCGTCCATTAGGAATAGTGGGTCACCAGGGGTGAATCCATCGCCTGGGCTCGTCGATCGGACGGACGTGCTAGCTATTGAATTCCAATTTTCATTTTACTAGCAAAATACCGTGTGTTACAACACATGTCATAAAAGATTGATCATGTATGATCAGTATATTAGTTGCATACACAATAACTGGATTTAATATTTTTCTTTAAAAATATTAATTGTATTGAATCTTAAAAACTATTATGATGGCTTATCTATTGCATCGTGCTCATTTCACCCTTGTCACGACCCGCCCCTCGACTACCGTAACAGGTAACCCGCAGGAGGGCATACCATAGAAGAACAGCGAACTGTTCCTTACGGAACCGCGTCACGAGTACCAGTCCCAGGATTCCGTTGCTGGTACCTATGGTAACAAGATGAAATCAAAATATTACTATTAAATAAATTATACCTTTATATTGCGACTTCGGGTAGACCTTGAGTAGCAACCTTCAATCAAAGAGCAACAACAGCGGACTTAAGCGTAGCTAGAACACCATTCCACAGGCAGTGGTTTGGGTTTAGGAACGAAACTCCTCGGTGTCTACATCTTCAGCCTGGTCTAGCAGCAAGGGAGAAAAAAAAACAACAACAGAGAGGGGTGAGTACTTTCGTACTCGCAAACCACGGAAAAAGTGTAATATGCAGGCTTCAAAGAATGGCTAGATTTAAGTGTAAAACAACTTTGTTGAAGATACTACAAGTGTGTCAGGATTTTAATTGAGTTCATAAATTAACAACTGTAACAGTAAATATATCGGGGTATGGCAACGTATTCACAACCATGATTTTTCACGAAGCTCAAATCATGTCTCAACAATTCTTCCGAAAACGCATTAACTCAAACCATATCGCATTCTCAACGTCGAGCATCCCTAATGCCTCGACTCCCGGATCCCGTGGATCCTATCTCCGGCCACGAAGGCCTCGCATCAAACACCAAAATCCAACTCGCAACACATGATTCCCATCCCAGAGTGTTTTCCAAAACATTTTAAAATAAAAACTACGCTAAGAGAATTACCTCACATTTGCTCCTAACCGTGAGCACGGCTGTTCGAACAGTTCTAACACTTGCAGAGGTTGTACGCCTTACCCACGCGACACGAAGCTAACACCGAAACGGGCCATGAATCGGAAGTTCGTGACAAGGCCTTTCCAAAGGTGGATTAGGCTTTCCCATTTTGCATGGTCGGGTTGACTAACCGCGCAACCAGTATCAGGCTATTCACGCAGCCATCGTCTACTTAGTGCGCACACCTAGGGTACTACGGATCCCGTGTTCCCCTCACAAGGCCAGACCCCGGTGATCCCAGGTCCTGAGTCCCCCTACATACGTAAGGACCCAGTGGCCTGTCGCGCGCTGCACACCTTACCCTGTTGTGTCCCGCAACCATCAATATGCAGACAAGCATAACCTAACTAAGTACTCATCCAGAGGCATACCTAATTAAGTACTCATCCAGAGGCATACCCACGTAGCCCGCATGGTCGCATGACAATATGCTCGGATGGAATTCCCAAAGGAAACGGTCCTTAAACAGGAAAACTTGTCCATGCCCTCATGGTCAAGCCTTACCCAAATTTTCGCAAAACTTATTTTCACTTCGCAAATAATTTCTCAAAACAGTTCTCAACCCTTTTTCCCAAAGTTGTATCACAGAGTAAAGTATGGGGGTTTAGTCGGACAATCATACTCGAGAGCCAGAATGCCCAACAGTACCATCAGGATGTATCGACAAGGGTTTACAAGTATTTAATTCCTACGGGAAAATAATGCAACTACTGGGTAGGTCCATCGATATAATCATCGAGGCCGGGCTGAATAATCGTGCACAGTCCTAATGCGAGTAGCAAACATTTTATTTGTAAACTAGGAGCAATATGATCAAAGGGTGGCTTGCCTGGGTGACGATTTTTCGGTCTTCAGTCTTTGAAGAAAACCAGATAAATCCGATACGCGATCGATCCAAGAAATCCATCCTATCAAGGGTCTTCGTATCTTCTCGATTTATAGCTTCCGTAGAAAAACTCTAGGACGAACGTACGCTTGCGAGTACACATAGAAATCCTACCGAAGTTTACAAAATAAAATATTATAAATATAATTAGTAGTGCCATAGGGTAGATCTCGGGTTTGGAGGAATTTTCGGGAGTTGAATAGGGTCAATCGGACTTACGGTTGAGAAGATAAGACTTTTGGAGGGCTGGCGGTATTATAGATATATGTATATGGACGTGGAAAGTGGTGGGGGGGGAAGACAAACTGAACTTTACACTTCGGATTCTAGAATGGGTAAGGGGAGGCCAGGGGCGGACTTGTCTGGGCATTTCTTCTTGGTTCTCTTAGAGTCGAGGTTGGGTTTGAGTGGACTGGCCCAGGTGGCGGGAATGAACGGAGGGAGAGGTGGAAAATGGATATACAGATTCTTTTGCTTCCTCTTCTTTTTCTTCGTCGTCTCTTGCTTTGGTGTGGTGGCAGAGACGAGAAAACGGTGGCGGCAGCGAAGGGGAGGGCGCATTGATGGCTGATGGATTGGAGTCGGAGGGAGAAGGATGGAAGTTCTCGCTCGTGTATACGGGGTTGCACAGGCAAGAGGAAGGACTGGATCTGGACTCCCTTCTGGACTAAGTGGGCTTTGGGTGTGGGAAGAGAGGGATTAGAAATGGACCTATTTTGCTTAAAGGGAGATGGGCTCCGGTGGTGGAGAGAGGAGGGACTAGGAACGGACTTGTTTGTTGTATGGGCTTGGCTGAAAAGAAGAGGACCAAAGCTGGACTTATATCTCGGAGGGAATAAAGGTGAACTTTATTTTTGTGTGAAGTGGGCTACAAAGGTTGGGAAGGGAGGGACCAACTCTGGACTTTAAAATTTTTGGAAAAGGTCTTGGGTTGGATCGACTGGGCAGAGGGGTAGAAAACAGACTTGTTTTCTTACTGTGGAGGGACTTAAGATGGACCTATTCCCCTCTGAGAAAGTGGGTAATAGGGTTTTGTGTTTGGGCTAGCAAAGAGGCCTTGGCCCAACGCGGGAGAGAGAGGGGGCCGACGGCGGGGCCCACTTGCTAGTATCTTCTCCTTCCTCTCTTCTCTTCTTTCTTTTCTTTCTCTTCTCTCTTCCTTTCCTCTTCTCCTCACCGGCAATATGGCGGCGACGGATCGCGGGATGGCGGCTACCGCATGGCGGTGAGGTGAAGCGGCGGGAAGAGAGTGGTGCTGTGCGAGTGTGGCGTGGGGGGGAGTGGAGGGGACGGGTATTTATAGGCGACGCCGGCTCGGGTGGGGAGGATAAGGCCGGCGGCCGCTGTGGCATGGAGGGGACGGGACGCCGGCGGCCAGCGCAGGGGAAGTAATGGCGGAGCAGGGCATTGAATGATGTCGCGACGACGGCTGACGATCTCCGGGCGGAGGGGACAGGACGCCGGCAACGAGCGGTCTCGTCCG
>CM002484.1:734953-768434 GCA_000325765.3 Leersia perrieri | reverse complement strand
GGGGCGAGGCGAGCGGACGGGGGCGCGTGGCGCGCGCGAGCGGGCCGTGGGCCGTGATGACGGTTGCACAGGCCGTCGGCGTGGGTAGATGAGGGAGAAACTGGGCCGGAGGGAGAAAAGAGGAGAGGCGGCCCAATGCCATGAAAACGTTGTTAACATTGTCCTAAGAATTTTTGTAGGGACTTGGGGTAGGAGAGTGATTCAATCTGCCAGTTTGGAGTTTTTGGAGAATTTGAGATCCCTATAGGCTTCATGGGATAGGGTAATTTATTCCGAGAATATATTTGGAGGGTAAATTTTTATGGTGCGGATTTTGGCATTTCCGGAATCAAAGGAAGGTTTAACGGAAGGAGAAGAGGTTTTTCTTATGGGATGATTACGAGGGATCGGTTTAGGGTTTGAGGTCGAAGCAGAGGTATTTATTTTATTGGGGAGAGAATTTTTGGATCAGGATTTTCTTGGCTGGAGAAAACAAAGGGTTGAGATCTCTTTTCGGCACTTAGTACTAATTACACAACCAAAGAACCAGAATTTTGAAAATACATTTTTAATAAAAATAATTTTTTGGCGGTAAAACTCGGGTCACTACAACCCTATTCATGAAAATCACTTCATAATAAATACTCCCTCCGGTCATTAATATATGACGTTTTTAACACTAATTTTAGTGTTAAAATTGTCATATATTAAAATACGAAGGGAGGAGTAGAAGAAAAAAATGTCATAAAAAATCAAACGCGATCTCAAAACGCAAATAGTATATAAATATTGAGAAGCACCGGTTATGCAGTGGTGAAGTCAGGCTGTATGACTATTCATCAGAGTTTAAATTCTGGTGCCAATGGATATATTCTGTCTCTTCACTATTATAGAAAAGTGGTATGCATTCTGGATGGAAACCCTTTTTAATCCCCGTTTCTCATCCGAATAACCAATCCGGAACTAAAGGAACCTCTTTAGTCCCTGTTTTCCAACCAGAATTAAAACCATACGTTTAGTCCTGGTTGGTAACAGCAACTGGGATTAAAGAGGTAGCACCCTCTCGTAGCATCCCTCCTTGTTTTCTTTTTTTCCATTGATTTTTCTGTAAGTCCCCACAAATCAATGTTTTTTCTGCAAAACCCTACAAATCAAAAACAATAAAATCATCTACGATAATGCACATCCACAATGCACAAATCAATCACAAATTAATAAAAATATGCAACATTCACTACAAATCATTCACAGAATAAAAAAAATCCTTATTCCGGCCATAGCCACTTCCGCCGCCAAGTGCTGCCGCGCGGCTGCTTCCCCGTCGGGCGCCTTCCGCTCCACCGCCGATCGGCTGTGGGCCACCTCCCCGCACGGGCCGCCGCCTGTCGTCGCACCAGCCGCCGATGCCCCCCGCACAGGCCGGGCCAGGACGCCCCTCGCGAGCCGCCGCCGCCGCCTCACGCAGGCCGTCGCCGCTGCCCTCTTACCAAAGGGAGCTAGGAGGAGATCGAGGGGGATGAGGCAACCTAGACAACCGGGAGCTAGGAGGAGATCGAGGGAGAGAAGGGATGGGGGAGCAAATAAGGATGGACCCTTAAAAGATAAGGCAACCGGATGTATTGTGGATTTATAGTTCCGATTGGTTATACCAACTGGGACTAAAATTGTTGTTTAGTCCCGGTTGGTTTTACCAACCGGGATTAAAATGGACCTTTAGTCCCAGTTTGGTACCAGTTGGTAACCGGGACTAAATAATAGGGTCTGATATGTTTTTAAATCGGGACTAATGTGAATCTAGCAAAAGATGATTTTCAGTCCCGGTCTATATAAACAGGACTAAAACTCTAGATATAAAGTCCGTTCTCTACCGATGATTTGAGAGCCTACACCTTAACTAGGGTTGTGGGAGCTCTACCGCCGCTCGTCTCCATCCCGCGGCCAACGGTATAAGCAGCCAAGTTGACGCAAGGGCCGGGGCTAGTTGTTGTGTCGGTGTGCCGGTTCAATCGTTCAGAGCAGTGTCTTTACTCATGGCAAACCATCAAGCTAAGTATCAACAAGGTATCGCATATACACGATCGTACGTATTTATAAGGGAATGGAAAAGGAGTTGTTCCATATGCTTGCTCGGCTGGACATTGACAATATATCCATCTTGGCGTTCAAAGTATATATGCCTGGATTGTAGGAAGATGCATGCTCGACTTGCTTGTTGAACAGCTTCATGATGCAGATATCACGACCCGCTGCATGGTACTACCTCCGTCCTAGAATAAAGCTGAAAGAATATGACATTTTCTGGAGGACTGCGAATCTGGACAGCCTAACTCGTTGTCTTAGAAAATGTCATATTTTCAAAAAAGAAATAGCCATATTCTGGTATAGAAGTAGTATTGCACAATAGTCTCAACTATGTATATGTGGCATTAATTTTTTTTCAGCATCGTCTTAGTATGAAGATGTATTAGTATTCCTGATATATTAATTTTAGAAATTGTAAACTATATAAAAAGTATGGTACTTACACACATAGGATCATTCAATTTCACAAAGAAAAGACATGTTAGATTGTTTTTCTTGTTGTGACTTATGAACAATTCGCTTGCGAGTAGAGCCTATTACACAAATTTGTCTTTTCTTCTTCAGTTTTACCATACATTTGACCTAATTTTCTTCCAAAATTTTGACACTTGTAAATATAGTTTAACTATAGTGTAAATCTGTTATATACGAAAGGTCTATTAAACAACCTCTAAAACGCTCCTAAGGCGTCGTTGTAATAAATTAGAAAAATCCAATAAATTCCGAGAACAGACACAACATCTATCCCTCAATTTTCACTTAATACGGTGCAAACAATTATTTTATACCATTAGATCCGTCTCGCTCTATTTTAAGAAAAATCACAATGTACATCCCCTAATACCCGGCATGCATGTATGTATCCCGGCAAGCACGTATAAACCAAAATCCCCTCCACATAATTATTAGCCATTAGATCTATTAAAAATTAAAAATAATTATATTGATTAGTGACAAATCAAACATGTGATTAGTTATCACGAGGGATCCGCTAGTAGTAAGACCTATAAGAACTCGCAACAGACATAGAAGCGAGACAGATTTTATACCGGTTTACACCCCCAATTTGGGTAATATAGCCTAACATCCTGTTGACCAAGTGGTGGCATGTTTTCCTTGATCAATAGCTATGATTTGTTGTCGAGCATAATGAGTCGTGGCAAAAGGTTGATCACTAATAGATGTGTACGTAGATGTATATGGATGTATGGGGAGGCTAGTCCATGGCGTGTCCTCTATCAACATATTTACTTAATTGAGTTGTATTGCAGCAATAACTAATCTATCAACAGATATGATTGTAATTCGCTTATCATCGGGAATAGCATTAGGAGCTGGTAACCGATATGCTGGTTCTGTCCAGTTCTTAGTCTTGTTTAAGTTTTGCTTTTGGTGCTGGGAAGATTAGATTGGATCTGGTCCATTGTTCCGTGAGTTGTTGAGTTGTGCAGCAGATCCGAATCGTAATCGTTATATTGAAGCTGAGATCATCCTCACTGGTCATGGAGGACTCACCAGCTTGGCACTATGAGAAGTCGAGATTTTCACTGTAAAAGGCGCATACAAGTTAGCCTGGAACAGAAGTGAACAAGTGAGGTGTGCGACTAGCTCGGCACCAAATGGAGAAAGAAAAATTTGGAATAGTATTTGGAATGCAAAGGTACAACCAAATTAAGGTGAAGATCTTCGTCTGGAAACTAGCCCATGATAGACTACCGAGACTTGGGAGAATAAGAGGAAGAGGAAGATTGAGAAAGGGGAATATGCCCTATATGTGGATTGACAACAGAGGATGGTTTTCATGTCACCGTGAACTATACAAAATCCAGAGCTCTGTTGATGGCTACTAATGGCATATTTTACGCCGTAGAGAGGGAAAGGCGTTCCCCAGGTAAGCACGAATAGCAATAAGATATTATATGTTCATCTTTCTTGGAGTGCTATCAAGTTTTTCAAATTCTAAAGTTATAAATTTAAAGTGAATCTCATATATTGCATATTGCAATCCATATATATTAGGCTTTTATACATGCATTTAAAGTCGTGCAAGGCACGACTAAGTGGCTAGTTTTTATTGATCGGAATAACCTGCTAGGCTAGCTAGCTATGGCACTCATGCCAACGAACAACAATGCATGGTGTTTCTGTACACGGAGGTGTGGCCGTATGCATGGACTTCAGAATTGTATGCATGCTGTCATTAAATATTTGCATCGAAAAATGAACTGATGCCTCACTTGGAAGCCAATATTAATACGCTGATCAATTGTAAACAAGGGGAAAAAAACACTTATATACTGATCAAACATAGACGGAGGGAGCTCTATTTGTTAATTTCAACCCAAATCCAGCTGATATGATATATGTTTGGGGGTAAAAAGCACGTATTAATTAAACCTGATGCTGCAAAGTGAAATTAAAACAAGTAGTCATCGCCAAAGAGAGGGGGGTTTTACACAAGTAGTACGTAGTACATTTTATTTTATATGGTTGCATATATACAAACATAAATTAATGTAGTCCAAAAAGAAATGAAATAAAACCACACATGCATGTTGAAGGAGATGAATTAAGCCAGACAATAATGTCGATCAATCCGGTACGTTGATGACACTTTAGTTGGGCGAAGGTGCCGGCGAAGGCGGCGGCGCCATAGCGTTGAGCAGGCTGGGGACTTGCATAGAATTAGCCATCTTGAGGCATTCGACATTTTGGACGGCGTCGTCAATATAAGAGACAGAGGCGGTCAGGTAAAATCCGGAGACGACTTTGACGATGATGATTGGCCAGCAATAGAATGTGTGAGGTGTCCAGGCAGGAGCACGAGAGGATGAAACAAACAAGTGGACCATGACTAAGACCGGGAAGCCGTCGGTGCCGGTGCTGGTTTGGTTCTCCTTCATCTCCATGTAGTTGATTTGGTTTCTGTTGTCGAGGGTCTGATACATCTGGACCGAGTGCCACGACTGCTTGGGCAGCTGGAAGTCAGTGGAGATGTCGATGACGGCGAAGGAGTAGTTGATGGAGTTGATTCGCTGGGCGGCAACGCCAGGCGTCAGCTGGAAGAGCATTGGCTGAGGTGAGTTTGAGGCTATGTCGACGAGGCCGACGGTGATGTTTTTGCAGGAGACGCCGTTGACGCCGCGCCCGCTGGGGTTGCCTATGCTCATGGACCCGGTGAGGTAGGCGACGGAGTGGGAAATGTGGTGCATCGCGATGAGGCCGCGCTCGATAACGACGTGAATCTCCTCCGGTCGACGCACCATCCCGATCACCATCAGCACCACCGCTATGGCGATCACGCCTACCGCCGTCGCCACCAAGTACCTCACCGCCACAAGGCACGGCACCGTCTTCCCCCGCCCCTCCTCCTCGCCGCCTCCCATAAATGCCCACGCCTGTGTTTGTGTAGGCGCGTGCAGCTAGCTACCGCTTCTACAACTCCATATATATATGTAAGCTAAATGCCGTGCTTAAATTATAAAAAGGACAAGCCACAATTTATACACTCTAAAAAAACTAGAATAAAATTATTCGGAATCCGAATAAATTTTAGGTTTATTATTGGCTTGTGCCATGTTTATTTCACTAGTACAAAAAGGCTTTATTCGGGCGGGGCAAAAAAAATTTGCAGGCGGCTCGGCACCGGAGGCGCCGCCTGCAAAATAGAATTTGGCCTGGCGCCCAGCTCCACCGCATGCAAAAAAAAATAATTTTTGCAGGTGGACCACTTAGTCCCCCACCTGCAAAAATCACTCTATTTTTACAGGCGGGGGACTAGGTGCCTCGCCTGGAAAATTACGATTTTTGCAGGTGGGGAGTAAGTGCCCCGCTTGGAAAAATAAAAAAAAATCGAAAAGAATGGGAGGGATGGGAAAAAAGAGGGGACTGGCGGCCGGGCCCCTTGCCTTATCTTGTAATACTGCACGCTCTCTTTCTTCCTCTCTTCTCTCTTCCTCTCTCTTCGACAGCTACCTTATCTTTTCTCCTTTCTCTCTGCCTTATCTTTTAGTTTTACCTCTCTCTAGATCTCTCACTCATGGGCGCCGGCGGCGTGGGCGGCGCGGCTGCGGCAGCGCGACGGGCAGCCACGGCGGCAAAGACGACGTGCGGCGGCCGGCGATGGGTAGCAGCGGCGGCGAAGACGACGGGCGGCGGTCGGCGATGGGCAGCAGCGCAGCAGCGGCGACCAGCTGCTGGACCCCGCGCACGGGCGGCTCGCAGCGATGGCAGTGGTCAGGCCCATGTCGACGACGGGCGGGCGCGTGGCGGTGCGGCCGCCCGCCAGCTGCCCACATTTTCTTTTTATTTTTGCAGGCGGGTGGATTTTCCGCCCCAAAAAATCATGCTTGCCTGCAAAAATGCTTCTTTGCGGGCGCATGCCTAGAAAAATCCACGAGTTTTCCAGGTGATTTGAAATTGGCGGCTCGCTCCCCCGCCTGCAAAAACTGGTTAACCCGCCCGCGAGAATCGTTTTTGTACTAGTGTTTCAGCTTGGGATTGTTATAATCCGGACTATTGGGAATGAAATGGACAGATTATTGAAGCAGCTTCTAGAGACTAGATTTTTATAATCCGATAAGCTCATCATTTAGGTGAGCTTTTTCTGGATTATTGGATGAAAATTACCCATATGCCACCCCACTTCTCCTTTGACATGCAAACCCAGTAATCTAGACTCCAACAATGTTGGAAAAAATAACTCATAGCTTATTCTACTATAGATTATAGTAATCTGGCTCAATAATCTAAATTTCAATAATCTTAAGCGGAAAGAAATAGACCTTAGTATATATACTCCCTCTATCATTTTAGTTACATACGAATGTCATTCAAATTTGACCCAAATTAATATAGCCAACTATGATTGTAAAAGTTTTTTTTAAGAGCGAATTGTATGTGTGGTCTTTTAAACTTATAAGTTAAATTTTTTTCTATAAGTTCCATAAAAATAACTATGAGATCAATATATTAATTTGAGTTAAATTTGTTATTTTTGTTACAGCTTGTATAGGTCGAATAGAAATTCGCATGTTTGTGTGGTGATATATATCACATATTAATTTATCTTGCCATTTTTTAAATATTTTTTATAACTATTTAAACGACATATTGTCTCCACTTCAAGGGCCTATATCTGCATTTCGGGAGTCTCTGAAGATTGTCCGTGCATACTTTTGTTTTAATTGGACATACTTAATTTCTGATCAAACGTCAATCATTCTATATTAACTTAGCTTTAGACTCTACTGAGAGTTATTTTTATCATGCAATTTTTTTTATTCGTATATTTTGGAACCGAGGGAGGAGATGTATACCTAGCCCATAGACTAAGGAAGATACAATTAAAAGAAGAATCATATATCAGTGCAACATAGTGATTAAATCTTGATCGACAAGTGTGGTCATACTATACTCAAGGAATCAGTCGTACAAACCAAAGTAGATCTAGCTGGCCAGAACGTGTTTCAAAGTATAGCTAGCTAGGAATCGAAACCTACCAAAGAAAAAGAGAAGAAAAAAAAAATAAAACCGCATGCAGTAATCATGCTACTCGCATGCTGCATAGTGGATATAAGATGCTCCTCGCAAGCTGCATAGTGCTCTGGTTTACGTACGTGCAACGTACCATAGCTATTCTTTTACTATATGGTAACTTTGCATCCGGGGAGTAGCCAAACAACAACTAGCTAGGGAGCGAAGAGATCGAGGTTATAAGTAGCAGCAGCAGTAGGCCAGTAGGTCGGGCTGCTAGCTAGCGAGTAGTTATATACTAGCTAGCAATTAATAAAAATTGAAGGCATGGCGACGGCGGCGAGTGGATGGAAGGGCGGGAAGAACAATAAGCGGTACGTGATGGCGGCTCTGGTGGGGATGCTGGTGTTGGTGGCCATCGTGTCCATCGTGTCCGTGGTCCTCAGCCCGGCACACGTCTTCTTCTACATCACCGACCTATCGCGAGATGCCCGAAATAAGAACAAAAGCGCCCAAGACGAAGCCGATTACGACCTCCAGGTCAAGCTCGTCGCCAACAACACCAGCCATCACGCCAAGGTTCGGTACCAATCCATCAACGTCGAGCTGTGGCTTGACAGCAACCATCGTTATCTGCTCTACGTCCAAGACTACCTTCTCAGCGAGCAGTGGCAGCCGCCGCGCAACTCCACGGAATACTCGGCAACGGGCCCTTCCTACTTTTATGGCAACAGCACCCACGACGATTACGGGGTGACCTACAATAATCGATCTCGCTACCCAATGCTTCTCATCGAGACCGTCGTGCAGTTCAGGTATGGGCCTTCGCGCACCAGGATGTACACCGTCGCTGTGTCCTGCCCTTCAGTAACAGTTCCCTGGTTTTTCGGCGAGGCCGAAGGCGGCGGCGATCACCTTAACAATACGATCGCCAACTACCCCCCGGTCAACTGTACTGCTTGACATATGTGTGTGTATGTGTGTGTGTGGTTTGTTTTGTTACTGCCTATACTGTACTTTATTAACTATATATCGATTAATTATTTTACCTGTTAAATTGTGTGTGTGCACTGGATCGTTTTTTCTCCATGTATTTGCAAATGTGCCACGTCCAAATTAATTGCTACCACGAGCAACCATTAATTAATTGCCACACAAACTGTCATATGCCCGCCACGGTCCGGCCCAGGCACAACCAGACACAGCCCAAGATCAGACGGGCCGACACGGCCCGACCTATTCTCCATGTCGTGCCATGCCATCCCACCACGGACTGCGTCTACAGCCTAGCTAGTAGGCTGAGGCCGCCGTGTCGTACCAACCCGAATATACAATCGGCCCACCTTGTTCGATAGTAACAATTAAAAAAGTCAAAAATATTCAATAGTAACAACAATTTTAACTTTTTGAAAATATAAATTTCATTAGAAATAACAATCATTCACAGTTTATTAAAAACACACCCTAAATATTAAATTGAAAGAAATGGTTATTGTAGATGATGAAATGATTGTAGATAATTAATTTTTTTTTGCAGGGAATTGTAGATAATTAATTTGACCTCTATTTAATACATTTTCCCTAAACGGACTAACTTTACCCTTTTATAAGATGAATAAATAATTATACATGATAAATAATAGATATATTATAAATTAAAAAACGTGGCACGAATAAACAAACATATGTTCATCGTAAACTTTGATTAGCAAAATGATTAGCATGCATACCCGTGCATTCCCGCGGGCTATCTTCCTAGTTTTGTATATAAAACAGAAGCGATCAAGTATGCAATGGAATACTCCGTCTCGGTAGTGAGCCCTGCGACTTTGATCTGCCTGAGTCTGACAAGATGCGCGCCCTCTTGAGCGTCGGACAAAGGCAGCAACGGAAACAAATCTTTCTTCATAGCGATCGAGGGGGACGACTTACGAAAAAATTGACATGAAACATTTTCAATTTTTATAACTAGCCGTCAACCGTGCATTGCATGGGATATACATTATTATTTGGTTTAGAGTAAAATTGTAATTTATTATTTAGCAATTCTAATTTTTTTAATTTAAATATTTAGTTATGCATACGTTTGAGTGTTTACGACAGCATTTTTATTATTTAATAATTTCAAAATATAGAATAAATGATTAACTCTTCATTCTCACGTTATATATAGTGCTTTTTTTTTTCTGATTTCATAATTCCAAAATTAGGAACAAATCACGTTTTATGTATGGGCCTGTTACGCGGAGTTACGCGTGCTCTTGCATCGCGAGGGGTAGCCGCACCCCGCGTAGGAGGCTCACGAGCGCGAGAAAACAAGAGTACAAGGATAAATTGCCTATAACTGAGCATGGCTGTGAAATTAAAGAGATATTGACTTATAGGGGGGTATTTGGACAAGATTGAGTTGTAGCGGGGATATTTGGACAAGATTGAGTTGTAGAGGGGAAAGTAAAAGCAGGAATGAGTATAGAGGGGTATTTGGATTTTCCCCTATATTAATTGTACTTTAAAAATGATAGTCAAAAGTTTGCACTATGCAATGAAGCATGTTAAAGTAATAATAATTTGTAGAGTATAACAATACAAATAAACTGAGCATCTATAATTATCACAATATAAAAGTTACATGCATCTACGATATGATTTTAATGAAGAATACACTTGCTCGCAGTCTGAAGATATTACCTGGTCATCCAAGAATTGTAATGCTATGGCAATTTTCATAGCATGTAGGCTGCACGTATCATGCATGTGCAGTTAGTTGTGCACGACTCAGCAGCAGCATTGGCTGTTTGGATCTACACATAAGTGAGTAGATTGTCGTTGAGATAATGGCTCCCTAAAGAAACAGCGATCGATCGATGCTCCAATCTCGGGAGATTGGGATGATGGAGTCCAAAACAGTCCTGATCAGGATGAGGAGCTAGCGACTGCAGCCCGCTCAATCTCTGCTAATCTATGAAAGGAAAACTGGAGCGGGCAAGGATCCGTCGCTGGTGAAGTATGGCTCACGGATGCCATGTTTCAATCTGTTATCTTTTGATTGAAGTTAGGGTTGGTAGCGGATCAGGATATGATATACGTACGTACTGTGGCCTGATGGGCTTGAAAATTGGCCCAACAATGCACCACTCAAATGCAGATTATATTCTATCATGTTCGGCTGTGATAATATATGATTAATATAAATGGACGGCTGGATCTTTCTAATTAACATGAGAGCTCGTAGAAATTATCCAATTAGTATAGAAGATATAAATAGATATAGATAGGTATAGATATAGATATAGATATAGATATAGATAAATTATTGGTCCATATATATCCGATCTATTTAGATAACTTTAGAAAATAATCCCTCCACGCACAAATGGTTGAGCTAACCAACGTCAAAAAAAAATAGAGGGAGTATAGAGCACCAAGCAGTGGCGGGCCCAGGACTTAAAACTTGGGTATTCGAAATCGGAAAGGGGTAAAAAAAATCAAACACCTAATATTGTTCTATACTAATAGTTGTATATAATATATTGGACACATAACACACAATTATGCCTAATTTCATATATTCATTGAAATAAATTAGAATTGACAATTATTCAACAAATCAAATGCATGGATAATAGAAAATGACCAAATGATAAGAAATCTTACAATTTAGGTAACAACTTTTCGATCGTTGATTTGTTTAAAATGAGAGACGACGCCATCGTCCTTAACTTGCAAGAATAAATCCCCTTCTATGCGCTATGATACAAGTATAATTTGGCTACTTTAACTTTTGCTATGATTAATTGTTAATAACAGATGCAGTGTGATACAAGTATAATTTGGCTAGTTCAATTTTTTGCTACGCTTAATTGAGTTTTAGTACCAACTTGAAGTTGGGGAATAGCCGAACCTGAATTGGGATGAGTTTCTTGCTGCAGTTGGAGCTCGGACCTTCTATGCGCGCCAACTGCAGTCTTGCAGAGAGAGAGGGAGATGAACACATCAGCAGGCAGCGACGCGACGCATAACAGCGCACGGGTTGGTTGGCGGCTGCTTGCCTCACAGTCATCTTACTAGGGTTATTGCCTCATTGGGCCTATTTCTCGCTACTGGGCCAGTGGACCAACCAGCAAAGAGGTGGAAGGAGGGAGATGGCCTGCCAAAGATTTAATATTGGGCTTTTTACATGAAGTAGCGCTGTTTACGTGTATTTCTCTCTATACACACGGAATACATACCATATAAGTATATAATTTTTTTTAACAAAAATCTTGGGTATTCAACTGAATACCCATGAATCACTGTGGGCCCGCCCCTGGCACCAAGGCACTGTCTAAAGTCAGGCCATCGATTAATTATTTATGCACGAGTAGATCATATAAATGTAAGATATGACAAAGAAAAGGTACGTAGTAACACGAGCACACAATCAAATCACATAATAAGGAAATTAATTATTGTAGACAACATGAACAGCAGATAGCCTCACTTTAGGAGACAATACAAGATAGCTACTTTAATTCCCATCGGGATGCTCTCAAGCTCCCTTTACATGATAAAGTACAACTTTAGAAAAGATGAGTACTGATTAACAGATTGATTTATTTACAAATAATCTATAGAGCTAACGACACTGGCGCCAGACCCTTAACGACATCGATTTTTTGCTCCAACCGGAATAAGAGAGTCGGCGGCAACATTGCTAGCGCCGTTACGTAAGACCACGGCGTCAACAACGTGTAAAAAGGTTATGTTTAAAATAAATGTTTTGAAGCATCGGTTTATCTTGTTTGGTATAGCTCCAACTCCAAGATTCTCGTGTTGTGCAGTAGAGCCGAAGCCAGTTGTACCAAACATTTTGGCATCCTGAAAAATATAGAGTGGAATTATAGTTATACTCCTAAAAATTACACTACGATGTATGGAGCTGTATTTGTTCAATTCCTCAGTTTCACTCTACCCTCGGAATAGGAGTTGTACCAAACTGAGCTTAAATTTTCATAAATTACTAAAATGTGAAAAATTCAGGCCTGCAAACAATGCACCAGGGAGTTGCATTTCTTTTGTTGATCAATTACGAGTTTCCTTTTGTTAGGTACGTTAACGTTGTATGCATGTGCTTTGCTTTTCTAGCGAAAGTCATGGCATTCATAGCAAATATGTCATTCAGCGAAAACTCTTTTGGATTTATTCACACGATTCTTTCCGAGGTGGAGCTGTAGAGATATAGTCTTTCACATAAATCTAATTTCATTAGAGGATCGATGCAGCAGAATAGAACTGAATAATTAGATTAATAAGTTTTTCCCTTATTCAGTATTTTTCACAGTTGGTCCATGTATATCCGATCTATTTAGACGAACTTGAAAGAGTGTGGAGCACCAAACCTGCACCGTCTAAAGTCAGGGTCGTCGACGTACTTGAAACACGAAGTACACATCATCAAAAGGCAAGATATGGAAAAAGGAGTAGTAGATGGACATAAGTCGATTACAATGTCACACGAACACAATTAATTAAATCACACCAAGATAACTTATTGCTGCCGACAGCATAATGAGCTTTCCATAGGGATAAGTCCCTTTCCATAGGGATGCTCTCATGCTCGATCCAGTATTACAGGATATATAAAACATAGCTTTTGAAAAAGATTAACACAAAATGACTAATTAAGCTGTGGAAGGAAATTAAGGCTTCATCACTGAAACATAATTTGACTAAATTATTTCTTGAAGTAGCAAATTAAGGCAACAGCTAGCTAGTAGCTGAGTACCAGCTAGTAATCAGCAGGCGGCGCTACGGAATCGCATGGCCTTGCCGGGGATGTCGTAAACCACCTCCAGCGTCTTCTGCTGCACGTTGCCGATGAAACCAGTCATCCGGTCGCCGGCGGTGGGAGCGAAGGCGAGGCAACTACCGAGGAGAATCGCCGACGCGTCGAGGTTAACGGTGGCGCCGCCGTCGAAGACGATGGCGATGCTGGGCAGTGTGACGGTGCGGACGCCGGTGAAGTCGTAGCACGTGTCGAGCACTGACACCGGCGGCGCCGGCTTGTACGCCGCCATGCCCGCCCTGAACGCCGCGCGCAGCGCCCTGTACGCCGTCGGCGGCAGGCGCGTGACGATCGTCGCCGAATCGATCACCGATCCGGCGGCGAACGTCGCCGGGGCGACGGCGATCGGTGTTCCGGCGACGACGATGCCACGTAGGCGCACCATGTAGAACGTCGGCGCCACGACGCTGCCGAACAGCGGCGTCGCCACGAACGCCGGCGGCGAGCGTTGCGGCGGCACGCCGAGCGTGAGGAAGCCGAGCGAGCTCGGCGTCGGAGGGAGGCAGTAGGAGAACACGCTGCCGTAGCGGCTCGCCGTCTGTTTCACAAGCGACTGCGTGCCGCCGCCGAGAGCGAGCGTGCCGGCGACGTCGTAGCTGAACGCGGCGCCGCGGTCGGCGTGCGCGCACCCGAACCGGAATCCCCTGATGACGTCGTAGGGGCCGAGAGTGAGGTCGTCGGAGCTGTATGTGCCCGTCACCGTCGAGCCGTCGCCGTAGACGATGCCGAATTGGCATTGTGATGATGTCGGCGCCGGCGAGCAGCCGCGGCGGTAGGGGCCGAGCTGGGCGCAGGCGGCGGAGGCGCAGGGGACGGCGGCGTAGGTGGTTGATCTGGACGGGTCGAACAGGGTGTCACGTGTCGGGTGGCACGCCGGGAACGGACATGGCTTGCATTGGATCCATGGGATGTCGCTGCCGGAGTCGATGATCACCGTCTGTGTCACCGCCGACGTGCCCACCGGCGCCGAATCCGTCGTCGCCGTCGTTGTCAACATCTTCAAAACAAAAAATTATATCGTTTTAGATAATGGATAATCCGGCTTTTACTTTTTTGAAAAAACAAGCTACGGCCACTTCAAGACAAAAAATAATTATATAATCAATATACTTAATTCAGATAGTGTTGATATATATATATATATATATATATGTATATATATATATATATATATATATATATGTATATATATATATATATATATATATGTATATATATATATATGTATATATATATATGTATATATATATATATGTATATATATATATATGTATATATATATATATGTATATGTATATGTATGTTACTATATATCATTGTTGTGATAGAGAAGTCGTACGTTTGGCCGAGATATCATATTTTTTTAAGTATAATACTACTAAATTTTGTATAGTCTCAAATTTTAAGTATGTGTCAGTATTTTACTATAGTTAATAGTAAAATCACTCTAATTAATGAAGCGGTGCTTGTTTCCTTTCTGTCGCAAATATTATATATTTCTGAAATTAATATTAAGAAATTAAGGAGACATCTATAGCCCTTACGTGTGGCGTGGAACCCGTGCCAGTCTGTGTGCCGTATTTGGAGTCAGACACCGACTTCGTGCTACCTGTCTCAGAAAAGGCCATTGGATTTTGACCATTGGTGTCGCCGGAGAGCCTCTTCAGGATATAGGCGACGCGGCGTTCGTCGGCGGCGAGCGCGTCAGCCATGGAAGCGACTGTGGTGGTGGTGTTGCCCTTGTTAGAGGCCGGCACCGGCGAGCATGGCCCAGCCACATGATGCAAGGCTGTCCAAGTGCTGTTCACGGAAGGCTCGTCACTTGGAGGAACTGTGCATATATAGGCAGAGAAGTTATATTAATTCATCATATCATGTATATGGTTAATTAATTAATTAATACAATTATTATATTATATAGAAGGGCTCCGTTACAGTACCCAATACTAGTTATCAGTGAAAACTATCCCAATACTAGTTATCAGTGGAAACTAGTATAGATGAAATATATCTGTTGATTTGTATGTATGTTGTAGTAATTTTATTGACTTCAAGAATTACCCATTATGCCATTGACTTAACTAGTATTTCAATGTAAATTTATCATGTTTTTTTCTTTTGCATAACTAGGTAATACAATTAGGACCGTCCTTTTCATACAAATGATCTATATTAATGTATACTATAGGTGTATATTGTTATGAACAAACCATCAGTATATATTCAACCTCAACCGTTAATTCACTAGTATTATTGACTAATATACACTAGTATTGGGTACTGTAAAAGAAGCCTATATAGAAAAACGTAGGCTATATATATGTGTATATATTTATGACAAAACCTTAAAAAATATTTAAAATATATAAATGCTCTCAGGAGGTGGGGAATTAATTTGTATACAAAAATGCTTATGATACACATATATATGGAAGGTATAATACTCTTGTGGCCGGTGCAGGAGTCTTTTGGTTCCAAAGAGCTGGTTTCTATGACCATATATTTGGCCGTTTCAGCGTCTCCTCCGTGAGCAACAAGAGTGGAGCTACACAGGACGAGAAGCAGAAGTTCTACTACTACTACAGACGGTGTCATGGTCACTTGATGTGCTAGCTAAAGCTAGTAGAGAGGTAGAGGGCTAGAGCTCTTTGTTGATAGCTAAGCCGCTGATGGCTACTGCCTTGCACTGCGGATGTGGCTGTATTATATAGGCCATACACGTACGTGCGGATGTGAGTTTGACGACTAGCTTAATTGACTCTATATATATTATACTCCCTTCGTTCTAAAAAATATAATTCTAATTTAAATCTATACATAACAGTTTTAAACCCAGGATTTTTTTTTTTACGAAGGAAGTACGATCTACCCTCCTCGGCGATAAACCAGTACTAATTAATTCTTACTCTCAACCAGGTTTGATGAATTGGACCTTGATCAATCTTAATTCTTACTACCAACCGGTACTGACTAATCCTTTATTAGTCTCGATTGATGCCCCCAGGTGACACTGATGATGGAGCTCAAGCCCCTGGACCAATGGGGTTCATCATTTTTTGATTTGGATTGAGATCTGCTCAAGTTGATACTTCAACTTCACCGTGGTGACTGCATGCAATTTGGGCCATCCATAGTTTGGTCTGATGTTTGAAATTTTCTAATAAAAGACATTAAAAAATATTATTGTTGCTACAGTAGTGCGTGCTACAGTAGCACGTATATCCACTGCTAGCAGTACTTGGGACTATAAAATAGGTACAAGTACTTGGGACTCGTAGGCAACTAAGAATGTCACTGAACAAACTGATTACTTGTACCTATTTTCAGTACTTGGGACACGTAACAATGGCAAGGTGATGCTGAAGAGAAGCAAATGGTAGAAAAGAAAATGAATCCCCATGAGGTCTCCGGTCATCTACTCCACCCCCAAAGATTGGAGATCGTCACTTCACTTGCACTACGCCAAAATGGCTTTTTAAAGATGGTTTCATAGGATTTCTGCAAACGGAGGAGTACGCCGTCTGCTTTCAATCGCACTGCGAAAGTGGCGGTGGATGCCACGTGCCGCCTGCAGAAATGGATATTTGCGTCCGTGGGGAGGGCCTGTAGCTGTGTAGGTGACACGTAACATCCATTGCTAGCAGAAATATCTCGCGGCGCCAAAAAAAATTCAAATTTCTTTAAAATGCAACATAACTAACTGAATCTCCCTTTGCAGCTTTTATTTTTTGCAAAACTTACTTAAGATATTCCTATGTTAGCAAGCAAAAAATTGCAAGGCAGATTCGGTTAGTTATGTTAGTACATTGGCAAATTTCAAAAGAATCACAATAACATATTGTAATAGTGGTGTAGCACAGCGGACCACAAAGAACACCTGGCCAGCTCAAAAGAATGGACCATTATTTGCCAACCTTTGGGTAAGGACCATTCGTTCTTTTTTATCTTTTCCGAAGCATCTCACAAACTTTAATTTGCTTTAAAGTACACCTCCAAAGCTTCCATCTGCATTGGATCTTCACCATCTGATCTTTTGAAATAAGATTTGTGTCAGTAAGTAATTAATTATTGCACCATATATTCATATCACTTTTCTAGTTCTGGACAAATGAATGGAAATGGCCATGACGAGATGATCGTTCTAAACAAATATAGAAAATAGCAACGTAATGAATGGGATTCCATCTACATTTCAGCCTAAATAGTTTTTACCGTTACTTGAAGCCTTCAATGGACGAGTTCCAAACTAAATGCATGGTTTTCTCAGAGTATGAACGTACGTAGTAGACACCCAGACCCATCTCTGTACCACCTTATCATATTGTCTTCTTGCGTGTCTAACAACTTGCCAGTTGCCACTTGCCACCCCACGCCGGCGCCGATCGATATACATGTTTTACATTACAAACAATCCGATGGTAAAGAATAAGTGCGCGCATGAAATGACCGTTGAGATATCGACATGAAATAATTAATTAGTAATCCCATATAATATCTCGATTAAAATTTAGAGAAAAATAAAAGAGGGATTGCTTTGTATATATTAATTTTGAGGGGGAATGCACAGTGGGGTTTTCGCGCACAGACTTTGCAGTTTGCACTGTATATACACTTGTTTATCTACTCCCTCCGTCTTAATATATTGCTAGCTATTCTATTTTTTAAGGAAACTTGGGTAATTAATAGAGTGTTGTGATTGATTGAGAGGGAAAGATGGGTTGAGGCATAAAATGTGAAAATAGTTATATTAATTTGAATAGGTGGGGTGTAAAAATAATTATATTTTGACATAAAATTGAATCCCTCTAGTAATAATATTTTAAGATAAAGGGAGAGTAGCATATTTTTGCAAGGGTATTGCATTTTTTAAAACAAAAATATTAGCACCTTAGTGATGAATAGCTTTATATGGGGAAAAATCGAAAACTCTAGTAGAATATTACCATATAAGTAATTTTATTGTTATTGAGTATGTATCGAGAGGTATCAAAATTTTAGTATAAAATTTAGTATCTCTAATAAGTATCTGAGATATCGAGAGGTTCCAAATTTACAAATAGTATTCTCAGTGTGACTGTAAAATTGCTCTTATCATATATAATTGGGTACGTACTGCTAATTAAGCATAGCACACCTACATGTCATCAAACCTCTCTCTCTTTCAATACTATTTAAAGTACACTCTGTATGTGGTTGAGAGTAAAACGGAAGATTGCAGTACCACATTATTGGGAAATGGACGTTCAAAATGAACCAACAAAATTCCAGAATGCATGCAAGCGGTACTGTTCGTATTATGAATAACTGTGACAAATTAAAGTGCCTTAATTTTCTACCGTAGGAGTTCATGGGATTTTCTTTTTGGGGTAGTGTATATCGTACAAAATTGGCATATGCTTTCTTTCGTCTTTAGCTAGCTGGATGGACAGTTGTCCTCTTCTTTATCAACTTTTCTTCTTTGCCTACAAATGACTGATCAGAGGCAGCATATGCTTTCCAGCAAATTTCCTTGATATACCTTTTTTTTTTCTATCGATCCAAGATTTTAGGTTGTTGTAACATAAAATAGATGGCCGTACATATGATTTCTAGAAGATTAAATAATTGTGGAAAGGATAAATGAAATTTTAGAGAAAAAAAATGGGACGTGGGCCAAATTTGGGGCCACGACCACTCCCAAACAAGGCCGAGGGACGAAGAACCGACTTTCTCGGTCCTTGGTGCTTGTGCGGCCCAACGGCAATAGCGTGTAACATATCGAATAGTCAATCCTTGGTTTATTAATTTTACAATAACTTATACATCTCAAATAGCTGGAAACTTTCTCTTAAATACTTACTTCACGACACAAGTAGACGACCTGAAGTTTTCAATATTTTCATCATAAAGTTTGATACCTTGTTGATGTACTTTAAAATTTAAAAATTCGGAATTTTCTTTACACTCTCAAGCCTACTTTATAATTCGGGTCTTTTGCCAAATTCAACAAAAAAAAATGTTTTTAAAAGTCCTTTTCAGACAATTTTAAGACCAAGTTGCCCTCTACTAACCTTAGGATTCGCTCAATCTGATTCCACCGTATCCTAGATCATATGGATCCTCGAAAACCAAATCTTTCATGAATTTCAGTTAGCAGTAGCAGATTTACAGCCTGATGCCATGTTTGCTTGATCATCTAGATGAACCCTTAACTCTTCTTCCTAATCCTTGTTAGCCAAGTGATTATTACACATTTTGCTCGTCCATCAAAGCACAACATCTACCAAATAAACAGCCTCCTAAGAGCATCTTCGGCAATAGCCATCATACTAAATTAAGTCTAAAGCCCCTAAAGGTTAGATGAGGGTTGTTCCTATTTTTTATAGACCTAAAATATGTCTTCAACTCCAGTAATAGCTTTTATTTCTTAGCCCCTAATTTATTTATCTTCTATGTTAACATAGACATACACATGTTATACCTAGTTTAACACCATGATAATTTAAATATGGATATTTCTAACGTGTAGAACTCAACCATATTTAAAATTTCAATTTAAAACATCATTATTTGAATTCAAAGTTAACATTCCAAACACAAAAGTGATATGTATTACACGCAAATGTTAGACACCATATGAAAGTTCAATAGTAAATATTATCATAGACACAAGACATAAAGTTTTTTATGCAATATATATACAAGATATACTGAATATGCACATACTATTTAGAATAGGGGTTGGGTGTAGAGCCCCAGGATTAGGGGCTGAGGGGGAGGATTTGAGGGCCTTCCACTATAGGGGCTTTAATAGGGGCGCCCTTGTTGGACCTATTTTTTTTTGTCTTAACCTCTCAAAACTAGTTGGAGCCTTGTTTAGGGTCTTTGCTGGAGATACTTTAACCCATTCAAATCGGCAGGACAATGCTCATGAAGCAAAAGTGAGAATTGTCTTTTTAACTTATTCCAGACAAAGGTGGAACTAGGCTAGGGCAGCTATGACCCAAGCCCTACGCGTGACAAAATTGTTGATGGACTATTACCTAGAGATTTTTCGAATTTTCCTATACTTCCGTGGCCCAGCCCCACGCTCAGCCTTTCCATGTCCCAGGTCCATTAGCAGGCTAGCCGCAAGAATCATGGAGGAGGCAGTCCATTAGTGATTAGCCCATGTTTAGGGATGTTGCTACAAGGGAGTTATATATACATTGCTGTGCAGTTTGCACATCAATTGCAGCTAGCAAGTTGTTTTCGTTGCCAGCTGTTGTTTCATCTATATGTTGAATTTGTTCAACTATACCAATATGAGTTACCATGGGTAATTTAGTCTTTAGTTTTAGCCCTACGCGAAGAAAGATCTGGTTCCGCCACATCACTGATTGTAGGTCCTTAAGCCGCCACTGATAATGTGCCCCACAAGTCCTAGGACCTGCATGGCAGCCCAAGACAGCACCTTAGCAGCATCGATAAGTGAGAGGACGCCACCATGTGCATTGACATGCGTTTTTCTTTCATTTGCATCGACTGGAGCATGCCACGACTTCGTCATCGTGTTGACCTCTTCCTCTTCGCGCGGAAGATAAAACCTGACGTGTCCCTCTTTGTACTTGGCAAAACATCATATATCATATTAAGAAGGGCAGCTTACCAGCGATTATGGCTATTACCTACCATAACATGAAAGCCTGAACCTATATAAAACTTGCCTCCGTGTTCTCTTATGCGTGTTTCTTATAGGTCTTGGTATCAGCAATATTACGAATTCCTATCACTAACCATAATATGTACATGCATGAAACGATCAATCACCTAGACAAACAACATCGCACACATTTAAACGTATGCTCTTACACGATAAATTTTATTGCTTGACATGCATATATATATGCAGTGTATTAGGGCGGGTCAGATGTAGCTGCTCCTCCTGGTGCAAGAAACGTCGTCTCCCTTGTATTGCAACGACCTGTCGACGGTGATGATGACGTCGGAGCAAGTGTAGGTAGTTTCGGCAGCCTTGTTGGTGTGGAGCCTATGTAGCTCCCCGCCGGAGTTCAACGTGCCGACCACCGCCGTGACGAGCAACCCATGGATCCTCAACGTCACTCTACCGATGTTCTTCCCGTCGGAGAGCTGGCTGAAGAAGAATTCCCCCAAATCCGCCGCCGGATCAGTCGACGACGTCTGCTCCGACGTCCAATCCATCACCTTGTCAGGCGGCAAGCTGTCGACGCCGCTGATGCGGAAGATGGCAGGAATTGTCTCGCCGCCGGCGGCGGAGACGGCGATGGAGACGTTGAGGAAGCTGATGGCGGCGCGGCCGCTTGGGTTGGTGGCGAAGAGGCGGAAGCGGAACATCACCTTCACCGACGACGACGACGAATTCGGCTGCAGAAGCTCCGCGAGCACGGAGCCATGGCTGACGCTGATGTCGAGCGCGTCGGGGCGGAGAACCACCAGGATGGCACCCACCACCACCGCCACGGCTAGCATCGCCACCACCGCCGCCGCCGCATACCGCACAACGTCTAGCCACCGGAATTTCTCCTCTTCCTCCTCCTTCTCCTCCGCCGCCGCCGCCATCGCCGCCTTCTTCTTCTTCGTCTTCTTCTCCTCGTTATGCATAATATATGGTAGCTAATTAAGCTGGTGTACACTTTGCTAGGGTTAGCTTAATTAGTCTCTCCGACTCGGAATGATGACAAATTAACTAGATATAGATGTAGTAGAAGGTCAGCAAGTGTACAGATGTATAAAGATAGATTAACTAAATGTTTTTCAATGTAAAATGAACTTAATTAAAGGTTAATTATTCCAATTCGTGCGGACTCGGAATATTAATTATACTTCATGCTGCCACTTTATTCGAATTCGTGCATGCAGGAATACACAATCAGCTATTGTGAAGAAGTATGTGCACTTTATTCGGATTCGCGCATGCATGATAAGCCAGAATTATTCCTGATTTATTTGAATTCGCGCACGATCATACGTAGTCTGATCCAAAACAAAAGTAGTGACGATTAAACTCAACCCTACAAGGCTGGAAATTAATATAAGCACTTAGGATAGGAACGACCGTGCCTGCCCTCGATCGATCACTACATGTGTGGACGTGCATGCAAGAATCACGATGAACCACAATGCCACCGCTAAGTTACAAATTAAACTACCTGCAACCTAATGAGTACTTCACGCACGCAATTTTAGATGGGAACATATCGTATATATGCACATGAGTCTTTCCGTGCTACACGTGTACACAAACTAATAAATTTCACCAAAAATTCTGAAAGAAAATAAGAATTTACTTTCAATATTAGTTTCATCTTAAAATTCGTTATACACAAAGAGCAATAAAAATGAAAATATTCTGACAGATTTTTACTCAAAAAACTATTAGATTTTTCATCTTTTTATTGTGCCTAAAATATAAAGAATTTTAAGATCAAATTTTATAGATATATGTAATACTATTGAAAGTACATGCTCATTTTTTTCATAATTTTTCGTAATTTTTTTTAGTTTGTGTGTACGGGTGTGCACGAAAAGATCTATGTGTATTGAATACGTTCCCATTTTTACGTTCAAGCTAGTTCAACCGTTCATATTCGTTGCTACTACATAACATACACACACACTCTTAAGTTGCAGTCACAGCAGTGATCTCAGCTGATCCGTATCCAGTTTTAGGATGTCCCTTCTTTGAGAAGACACACAGAAGCATTAATTCGCTAACACTGACACCGCCCGGCCACGCACACTTACTAGTACATATTCGTTCGTTAACACTGACAACGGCCGGCCACCACGGCATGCACTTAACTACCTTTGATCTTTAATTAATTGACAACAACCAATTCGTCACATACATCTTCACATCTCTAGCTATAGCTAGGAGCTACTCGTACGTACCAAGTACTACTAGAAATTAATAGCCATGGCGACAACGACGACGAAGCTCCAGGAGGCAGCAGCCAGCAGAAGATCATCATGGAGCACGAAGCATTACATCCTCTTGGCCCTGGCCGGAACACTGATGGCCACCATCATCGTGATCGCCATCTCCGCCGTGTTCAGCCCGACGGAGATCAACTTCTCCGTGACCAATGCGACGCACGCCAAATCATCCGACGGAGGCATTCGAGTGAACCTCACCGTCGCCGCCGCCAACACCGGCAGCAGCAGCAGCAGCTGGCGCTGTGCCGGCGTGGAGTACAGAAGCCTCAGCGTCGAATTGCTCTACACACCCAAGGACGGCGTCCCCAAATCGCTCATGGCCGACAAGCCGCTGCAAGCGTTGAGCAGCACGACGTCGGCGCCGTTCGTGCAGCCGGCGAGGAACACGACGACGTTCCCGGTGCACATCTTCCTCGCCGCCGATTACTTGAGGGACAACTTCAGAGGGGACACGATCAACAGCACCAAGACCAGCGTGCAGGTGACTGCCTCCGTGAGATTCATCGTCGTCGGGAAGGCGTACACCAGGTTGTACGACATCGATGTCTTGTGCGACCTCGGCTTCGCATTGTTCCATGATGATCAGGATGATGACGAGGTGTCGTTGTTCGGTGATGGCTCCCGCGATTGTTTTCCTGTTGGATCTGATGACTAGCTAGCTTGTTACTCCAATATTCGACATAAATCCATCCATCTGATGATTGTTTTTCAGTCTGAAGCATTAATTACTAGCAGTTAAAACTTAAGGTCGATCAGACGGATCAATATTACATGAACCCATATATCTGACCTACTAGTATGTGCCTAAACGTGTGTCCATAGATGTAAACATGTATATTTTCTTGTTGTATTGAGTGTGAATGTTTTTATTTTTTTTAATGAAGTGGTATATAATGGGTGTGAATTAATGCTACTGATTTTTTTTTCACCAATGAGACAGTTTGTGATGGAAGGTTTTGCTAGATTACAAGAAGGATTCGTGTTTCATTTATATAGAAGATACTATAAAACTATTCTAGTCATTTTTTATTTGTTATCGTCTATTTAAAAAATTAAGAACTTCACATTTTATTGTTATAATAAATGTGGTCAAACGCCAGTGGCGAACCAGGAAGACAGAATTGTTTGGCGCTGGTCCGCCAGTGGCGAATACTCGGCCAAGTCAGCTTACTTGGCGCAATTTGCTAGCTCCATAGAATCTCAGGCTGCTCATCTCATTTGGAAAGCTTGGGCTCCATCTAAGTGCAAGGACTTTGCCTAGTTGATCTTGCAAAACAGAGTTTGGACTGTTGATCGCTTGCAAAGAAGACAGTGGCCGAATAATTATTTTTGTCAGTTATGCTACAGGAACTTGGAGACTGCGCAACATCTTATCAAATATTGTCCTGTCTCCCAGCGAATTTGGATTGACATTGCCTCTTCTTTCGGCCTCCCTGACTTTCAACTCGGGCTGCAACAAAACTGTTCGCTTCTACATTGGTGGTCCTTAGCTTGCCAGCAAAATGACAAGATCAGGTCGAAAGGTATGAAATCAATCCTCCTGTTGGTCTCCTGGGAACTCTGGGGGAAAGAAACCGTCGTGTTTTCCAGAAGAAGGAGTTATCCTACAACCTGTTGCTGCAACGAGTTCGGGATGAAATCAAGCTGTGTGGTGTGTTCGATCTTGCAAGATTATCAGTTTGATTGAGCTATGTTGGCGCTAAGCGCTGTGTAATTTCACCCCTTGTAAATACTTTGCTTCTCCTTTCTTAATATAAAACCAGCGCAAGCTGGGTCCGGTTTCAAAAAAAAAAAAATCTGGTCAAACGCAATGTCAGTGTACACTAACAGAGACAAGACAGAGCAAGCCCGTGGGCTGATATATTTTCTATCGATTCCACGAAGAAACCAACAGGTAAAAAAATGAATATTTTGTGTTAGTTTAACTTGAACCTGTAGAAAAATTAATATATTTCTGTCTGTTCACCGATTCCAACGGTTTTCGGCCCACTGCTTAGGTTGCATTTCTGGAAGTGGTAGAGGTTGAATCTATTTCCATGGCCTAAACAAAACTGAGTTTTCTCATTTTCGCTGAGCTTAAGTATTGGAGATTTACAATTAGATATACTCCTTACGTTTCAAATTACTTGTCATTCTAGCAAATCTCACACTAACAAAGAAGCTGACGTAAATTAAATTGTTATCCTCGTTATGTTACTCCGCTTCAAATTACATTAAATCTATATACTCCATAAGTACCATATTTTGTAGTATATAAAATTTAATATCTTTAATTCCCTTTATATCAACATTGGCATAATATTTTGGTATCTCTTGGTAACTCTTAAGAAATTTTAATTTTCTCAAATAAAAAGTTCTTTTAATGGTAAACTAGCTAGGAAGGAAGCCACTGGCACCATATTTAACATCATATAAACTTATTATAATTTTATCAGCAAAAGGTTTGACACTGCTTTGACGATTGTGCCCTTTGGACTTGAAACCATACAATCTAAATTTATGGGGAAACAGTGTATTGCAATTTCTTGAACATTTACGGATAGATATTTTGTGCATGTACCACCAATATGTATATATTGCTTATATGCACGTGCCTCGTCTATGTTTCTGTTCTACTCATAACACGAGGGTTATAACAAGGTAACAACTGATGCATGGGATAATTAACAAGAGCACTGAAGCCTCAAATGAATGGATCCATCCACATTTAGCTTTTTCGCCGGCCAGGCGCGATGAAGATTTGTTGGACGAACTTTATTACTCCTTCCTTTAGAAAATATATGGCGTATTTTGTTTTTAGATAAGGCTTTTACCATCAGTTAAAATATTACTGCCACGTAAAACTTATGTTGTTATAGTCATATTCAAAATTAAGATACTATATAGAAACTAATGGTCAAAGTTTATTTTTCCCTAACGAAACTAAATATGCCCTACATTTCTACATGGAGGGATCTGGGAGCAGGCCGTTGGGGGTGGGCTGGGGGAGGTGGGTGGACGGAGTACAAGGATGGCAAGAATATTGCTAGCTAGTAACTGGAACGTGGCCGAACACTGGCCAGCCACAAAACGAGAGCTACTTGACTACCATTCGCAACAAAACACATCAGGACTGCAGGACAAAAGCTAGCACACCGCCCGTGCATCATTAATTATGGAAGAATCAATTCATGGTATGGATAGTACAGCACTCATAGAGAATTGATGCTGGGCATACATATAGCATCATTTTTGTGGTTTGTTGCTTTAAAAGTTTGCATACACACTTCAACAAAAGCAAAAAAAGTAAAAACAAAACAACAATTTTGCTATTTATTTGTTACCTGACATTTTTTTTTCGCAGTCACACCTAGCTAAACTTGCACGTGCATATCCTAAAACTTACAATTCATACTATAAATTTGTTGAACTTTAAGTTTAGTTTTTCTGTTAATTGAATCAATGTAGAAACTTTTATGCTCATACAGTTTTTTTTCTGTTTCATATAAGAAAAACATCCACAAAGTAAATAAAGTTAAAACGTTATTTGTTTCGTTTGGAGAAGAAAGTAATTAAACACATTAAATTTGTTGGATGTTGATTCGATGGTTGAAAGTACAAATGATTGACAGATAAGAGATATTCAGGAAACTAAGAGGAGACATGAATTGATCGATGCCAAATGAACAAGTACCTGTCTTGGCTTACACGCGAGACGCGCGCGATGCGATATCATCGTCGCCTTGCTCCAGATTCCTAGCAAAGCATGCACCGCATACATACTGCAGCTCAAGATTTAAACCGACTAATTAAGGCCTTGTTTAGTTGGCAAAATCAAATGTTTGATCGGATGTCGAGAGGGGTTTTTAGACATGAATATAAAAACTAATTTCACGGCTAGCCTGTAAACCATAAGACAAATCTACTAAGCCTTCATTAACACATATAGGTTACTGTAACACTTATGGCTAATCATAATCTAATTAGGTTCAAAAGATATGTCTCGTGATTTCCATTCAAACTGTGCAATAAATTTATTTTTTATCTATATTTAATGCTCTATTTATATGTCTAAAGATTTGATATGATATTTTTGGGAAAAAAAATTAGGAACTAAACATAGCCTAAAAGGGATTTGAAGGCCTTGAGGCCTATGCCCCGTTTGTGTGACGTATGGTCCAAACAACTATACTAATTGTTCTAAATATTCAGTAAATAGCTAGCCTAAACTATAATTGTTCTATATATGATCAATCACTCTGTAAATATCTGTAAAGTCAAAATTGATCTATGGAGAAATAAAAGTAAGAAAATGGTACTGTGAGGGTGACTGTGTTTTTTTTCCCTTATCTGATTTTTTATCTTTTGATTCTCCACTCTACATTACCTATTGTCAAAATATAATTGTTAAAACTACATGTAAGAAACAATGGCATATATAACCCACCAGTACCTCCTCAAGGGCTTAAAATAGCTAGCTTTCGATCGAATTTCCTACCATCACTCATCCACTCGTACCATCACTCATCTTCCCTCCTGTTGTCACAAATTAATAGTACAAATTCAGCAACGGCTTGTGGCAGATTTGATGGACGACAACCACGAATTGCTGCAGTCATGTTCGAAAACGATGATGTCATTCGTGAACAACATCACGGCGTCCTACGCCGACAAGAGCAACGAGTCGTCGATAGTGGCAACCTCAGTGGCCATGTTCATCCTCGCCGCCGTCTTCTTCAACCTCAACCTCTTCAGCCATGTCTCCGAGGTCAGCTCAGTGCTGAACCCCACTGTCCGCCTCTTCCTCTCCAGTGCCCTCTCCCTCTTCCTCCCCGTCATGTCCTACCTCTTCTCCGAGGCCAAGAATGGCCCGGTCGCCGGCGGCGACAAGTCCTCCTGCACAAGAGAAGATCGTAATCTGTCGCTCTTGGCTCGTGTCATCCTCATGTGGATGCTCCTCGTTGAGCTCCTCCGCAAGAAGGTGGAAGCTATCCTCATCACAACCGGCATGCAGGCAGGCTTTCTTTCTTCCTTTATTTAATTCGCTTGGTAATTTCAGTATCATACGAAAAAAAAAATCTTCTTTTGCTATAAAATTCAGATACTTTTGAGTGTTTGCTTGGTCACCAAATACTTCCTCCGTTTCCTCCTTCTCATAATATAATGTATTTTATTCTGTCTAGATTCATAGTAATGAAATATGTCACACTGTCACACACACTCCCATCCAAAAATCCACTATATTATGGACAGGATGGAGTATTTGTTTAAGTGTTTGTGCAAGTAGGCAATAGAATGGTGATTCTAGCTAAATGTGATTATTCCATTAATTGTCAACATCTTTCTTGATTTTTCTCTCATTTCTACACCAAATTTATTCAAGAAAGTATAAAACTGTCTTGAGATTTAGGACGAAATTTTTGAAATTTCTTCATGCATGCAGGTGTACTCGAGCCTCATCGCTCACGCCAGCAGCGTGGCGTGGCTAGGAAACCTCGTCTTCTTCAACCTTAAGGCCGCTGGGCAAAAGGCCTTGTTCGGCGTCCTCTGGGTTCTCTGCGCCGCCAAGCTTGTGCAGCGCGTCGCCATCACCGAGATCGGCAAGCGTTCCTTCGCCCATGGCAAGAACGCCCGTCTCATCTCCTCCTACATGCAGACCAATACTAATCCAAAAAATCACCTTCATCACGACGGATCAGTGATGAGCAGCAGCAGCAGGCTAATCATGGAGAGATGTAATTACGCCGTGATGGGGGAAGAGAACATGGTGGTCAAGGCCGGACCACACGGCTACGAGCTCGACCTCGCCGGCGGCAATGGCGTCGTCACCGTCGGCAAGATTTGGCAGAGCAACGAGCACCCAAGGCTGAAGAGGCTATGCCTCTCCTTCGCCCTCTTCAAGCTCCTCCGCCGCCGTTTCGAGAGGCTGCCGCCGGCGACCAAGCAGGAGACCGACGAGTGCCGTGACGTCATCTTCGAGGGGATGTGCAAGGAGGCCCAGGCCGCCGCCGCCGCCGCCGGCGATGTTTCGCCGGAGGTGGCTCTGTTCCAGGTGGTCAACGACGAGGTCAACTTTTTGACCGAGTATTACCACTCCGTTCTCCCCGTCGTGCTCGCGAGCCCTTACTTCTTCGTGGTCAACTATCTCTGCTTCCCGGCCGTCGTGTTTGGACTCTGCGTCATGACCATCGTGCTATGCGGCAATGGAAGCGTCGTCTATGCATTCAAGAGCCTAAGTGGTGACAACTACGCCGTCTCCTCCGGCATACTGTCACTCACCAAATGCCTCTGGAAGAACGTCATCAGGTCATTAATTCTTCAAAATTCCCGAATTTTGCAATAAATATTCAAATTTCAACCATATTTTTGCCCCAGTGCAGACGATGGAGATAGCTAAATAGAATTTTAAACCCTGCAAAGATAGGTCTCCATGGGCGGGCATAGTATAGAGTCAAGGGTATTAAGATGAATACCTAAAACAATAATAATAAAAACTAGCCATACATGGTTCATATATAATGCATGTAGTAGTATGTATGAAAAATATAGTCAATGCAACAGGTCGTATTCAACTCACAACATGTATAATATATATTGTCTTCATTTTATAATATAAGGGTTTTTAACATTTTTGCTTTCAACGTTTGACCATTCGTCTCATTCAAAAATTTGGTGCAATATAAAAATAATAAGTTGTGCTTAAAATATTTTTGACAATAAATTAAGCCACAAACAAAATATGTGATATTTTATAATATTTTAAATAAGACGAATGGTCAAACTTTACAAGCAAAAAATTAAAACCCTTTTATTATAAGGTGACAGGTTAAATATTAGACTTTTGAGCATTGGAATTTATTCTTTCCCTTGATTCCTGTAGGTCTCCCACGGTGTTCTTCTCCATCGTCGACGTATCCATCTGCTACATCCTCTTCATCGTGGTCATCTACGAGGAGGTATGGGAGTTGGTCGTCTTCCTCCTCTCCAACTGGTTCATCGTCTCCCTCCTCTGCACCTTCTCCGCCAAGCCGCACCGCCGCGAGAGCCCCACCTTCCGCGGCGCCGTCCGATGCATCCTCTGGCTCCGGCGAAATCTCACCCACTACCCTAGCTTCATCACCATCAAGCAATTCTCCGTCATGGGGATGTGTTGGCTTCCGATGAGGTTGCCGACTGCCACGTTGACCAAGCATGCCAAGCTAGCAATCCTCGAACGATTCCGTGGCCAACACAGCGGCGATCCTCCTCTCAGCAATGGCCGTGCTGTGCTGACGTCGATGGCTGCCGGCGGTAGACACCGGCGGTTCTCGAGGCTTGCGTGGGCGTGCGAGAGCGGCAGCGTGGCGGAGGTGATGCTCACGTGGCACATCGCGACTGGCTTTCTAGAGACGAAGCGGCAGCATAGCGGCTGGAGCGCGAGTCGGAGGACGGCGGTGAGGCTGTCAAGGTATATATTGGACCTACCTACCGGTTACTGTTTAATTTGTTATTTCTCATAATTTTATTAGTCAAATTTGACCTGATATGTTTATGGTATAATATACTCCATCTGTCCCATAGAAAATGTATCTAAAACCGGATGAGATGTTTTCCAGTATAATAAATCTGGATAGCCTTTTCTTTAGATTCATTTAACTAGAAAATGTCACATCTGGTTCAAGTTTTTTTCATAAATAACACAAACAGTCAAAAACATATTTACCAATAAATCAAATGGTAAAAAAATAATTACATAATTTTTTTTGAATAATACAAACAGTCAAACGACATCAAATATTTAGGGACGGGTGGTACAATAGAGGAGTGGATGACTAAAATGTTTCATTGTCCAGGTACTGCGCTTATCTCGTCGCGTTCCGGCCGGAGCTGCTGCCGGACGACAAGGAAGGCACAGACCGAATCTACTCGGAAATGAAATCGCAGCTCAAGGCAGTGCTCGGCGGCGCGCGGGGATACTACCTCTCTTCGGAACATACCCGACGAGACACGATCGCTGCCATCCCGGCCAAGCTGCTGATCATCTCGCCAGAGCGCCGCCACGCCGGCATGACGGTGCTCGAGAGGGGAGCCGTGCTGGGGAAGGAGCTGGTGGACGAATTAGCCGCCGATGACGGCGACGAGGAGGCGGTGTGGGAGATGCTGGCCGACGTGTGGGTGGAGCTGCTGGTGTACGTGTCGCCGTCACGTGGCGAGGAGCACGCCAAGGGGCACGAGATGGCGCTGGTGAAGGGCGTCGAGCTCGTCACTCTGCTCTGGGTGCTTGCCACGCACACCGGCGTCACCCGCCCCGACGGCGGCGGCGGCGACACACCGGCGCTGGTGTAGCACATGGCGCCGCATACCCGGCATTGCGATCGGCTGCGTCTGGATTTGCCGGTGGCTTGGACTTTGGCTTTCCCTTTCGTCATGTTTCATTGTGTCCCATGTCTTGTGATTTGTGATTGTTCCTTCTATTTTATCTGTGTTGGTTTCCTTCTATTTCCCGCTACTATAAGCTGAAAATGAACGGAGCAAAAAAAAATAATGTACATACAGTACCTCTATATTTGTACACTAGTCATGGTATAGAAGCCAATACCATTGGCTTTTTAACACACATTTGGCTGTTCGTTTTATAAAAAAAATAGAAACGTGATAATAGAGATTTTCTTATTGCAACAGTTGATTTTTTTTGTCATAACCCATTTATATTGCAACAGTAATTTTAAGTATCACCACACTGTTATATGGTGGCAACAAAATCTACTAATTACAACAAAAATTGAAATCGTGGCACTAAAAATATCCTAATGCCACGATTTATATGTGGTTAATTGCAATATTTTCGTGGCCACAATTAATTTTCTAGTAGCGCTATGACTGATCCAAAAAGAGAAATCATCTGCAGTGTGTTGGTGAAGTGGTAACTTTTTTTTAGGAACCGACCACGGGATTTTCCTGCCGGAATTTATAGAAGAAGTAAGAATTGGCCTAGTTTATAAGGAAAACCGGGCCTAAAAACCTCACAAGTGCACAGTTAATTAAAGGGAAACCGGCAAAACCTTTACAGAAGAAGGAAAAGAAAAGTGGCAAGCAAAGATCAAACTACAACGGCTCTGCACAAGTCATCGTTGCCAAGCATTGCAAAAACAAGCAGCTCCGACTTGTAAATGCCGAGTCGAAAGCTCAACCACCACCTAACGACCTTCTTGTGGAGCAACACCTTCTGAGCGAAGCCTTTAAGAAGGTAAACAACATCAAGACGCTGTCCGACGCCCGTCCAGAAAGGACTAGATTTTCACCTGAAGGGCAGAGAGCCAACATGACGATACCTCCAAGGAGGAAACGGCGCCCACAGGCGTCGATACCGTCCGCCATGGTCGAGGACCAAGCAAGGCTTTCACCCAAGGCTCTCTAAAGCTATGCTCCACGACCATTCTCTCACTGTGCAATCGGGAAGTTTGTTGAGGGTTATCGTTGCCGAGCTTGCCACACCCAGCCAAGCAGCTCCGACTCCACCACAACGAACAACATGACAACACGGGGAGAGGCCGCCTCTCCTACACGAGGCAAAGAGACTCGTGCCGGAACACAAAAGGCCGCAAGCCAACTAAAGCAAAAACAAAGTCATAAGCCTCCCAAATTCCAACGTACAAAACAACCTTGACGGCTAGTCATCTCCCGAGGAACTCCCCACAGGAAAAGGGGAGGAGCTCCGAAGGGGATGATGAGAAACGATCGAAGGAATTCCATACGCTAAATCTGGGCAAGCTTCTGACCACCTAAAGAGAAACAAGCCACCATCGACCGTAACACCGGAACCGACAGTCGCAAGAAGGACGACCGCACGCGAGCCCGATGGCTGGCCATGGAAGCACAGGCAACCGGCGTTACCCAAGCCACACTAACCAGCACGCCGCACCACGGAGCTACACGGGCGGCGCAGGACGAGAACTGTGGAGGCCACAAGCCCGCCGCCGGAGACGACGACGCCGCCGCCGGCGCTACATCGGAGCCGAGCAGCACCCACAGGGCCGCGCCCCAGCAGCGAGGAGAAGGAGGGGAAGGTAGAGCGCTGGCCGTCGAAACCTCCTTGCCGCCGGCGACGCGGGCCAACCCCGGCCAGATCCACAGGGGGGAGGCGAGATCTGGCCATAGGGGGCCCATCGCGGCGTCGAGGACGCGGATCCGGCCTCCCTGGCCACGGATCTGGCCACTGTGGACGCC
>CM002484.1:700205-729608 GCA_000325765.3 Leersia perrieri | reverse complement strand
TGCTGAGGGGGTTCACAACCCGAACCCCCTCATCGTACTGTGTGTTGCTTTCTTTACAACCCGAGCCCCGTCACCACATTCCTCGCTTCCATCCGCTTCCGCCCGAACCCCTGGAAAGGCTTCAACCACCGGTCCTTGGGCCGAACAAACCAAGGGACGTCTTTTAGACCCTCCCGCCGAAGGGAATCGCTCTCAGATTTCCCGACAGACATGCATATATCCATAGTGTAGAAGTCTACTCCGTCTACACTCAGCGAGTCAGTGGCATATTGTAGTCAGTCCGATTGGTATAGTACACATAGGCCTAGGGCTCCCCTCAATTTTGGCCCAGAAAGATAAGCCCAACTCAACTAGTGTTAAGCCGTTTCATTGAAAAGAAAAAAAAAAACACTAGTCCTAGGACGGCCCATGAGGAGGCCTGACACCGTGGATTGGCATTCGCTTTTGGGATAGTGAGGGTGGTCAAATCAAGAAATTTCGTGCAACTCACATCATTACGTGCATATATAGTACTCCCTACGTTACATAACGCTACAACGACTTACATTGTGAAACAGAATGATAATATATATCGAACCAAACTTTCCCTAGCAAAATATTGATTTAGGTTTTTAACACTTCGATAAAAATAGGGGTGTTACAACATTTCTCAAGCAGATGGAAGTTCTACAATGAAATAAAATTGTAGGTAGTATATCTAGTTGTTTATTATCCCAGTTTCATACTCAATGACAGTAGGGACATTACAAATAATGAAAAGGAAAAAAAAAAGGAAATTAAGCTTCACGCCAAAATAGCAAACACATGGATGCATTGAATCTAAGCAAGCAAGCAAGCAAATTTAAACACACACACACACACTAGTAGCATATGTATAGCGCTAGCTAGCTAGCCTACACGTAAGTGGCCGGAGTATGTAAATTAATTAGGTGATGATGGCACATGGACAGTGATTTCTTCTTGGCGGGGAGGATTAATATCATTGTGACGGTCCAAAATGGATTCTGTGGGAGGGCAAGTAATCCCGATGTGAGTCATCAAAGCCCAAAGCACGGTGATGAACTCGCTTCCTTGACATAGCACACTCTTATGCGCCATGATACGCTCCTCGTCATTAGATGGAGCCACGTAGATGAGCAGCTCCGTCCAAACCTCCTTAAGAAGCTTCCACCTCTCATCCAAATCCTTATAAGTATCGTGTTGTTCTATCGACTTGGCCAGATCTACGCCTTTGCTGACGACTCCCTGCTTCACCTTAAGCTTGTGTGACGGCAACGGATTCTTCATGGCATGGGCCCGATCACTCCGTCGCGAGAAGTAGTAATTGTGACAACCAATCCTATCCTTGAGCTCTGCCTTCATGGCCTCATAAACATTCTCTGCCTTCTCTTGGTAGTCAGGGAGAAGCTCCGGGTGAAAGGCCACCAGGTAAGTGCAATATTTGGACAATGTCGTCGCCACAGTGAAATTGTCACTTTTATCAGGTGTTGGTGATGGATCGATGTGTTCGAATAGACCAGTGGCGACATGCCAGATGAGGATGACCTCTGCCACACTGCGCCGCCGCCCCGTCGCCGGAGGCGGCGGCGGAGGAGCATTAATGTGAGAGATGAGAGAGTTGAGGATGGAGTTCTTGACATTGTTGGGCATTGGCTTGGTGGAAACAAGAAAGGAGATGAAGGAGGTAGGCATTGAGAGGGTGAGCGGCGGCCAACGAAGGTCGATCGCTGAGAATTGCTTGAGGCTATGTTCAGGATGGAAGCCCATCCAACAACGAACAGTGACGATGCACCTGACGAAAGCACGGAAGACTAAGCAGCTGCAGCTTCTGTGGCTGACATAGCTGCAGAGGAGAGAGACAGAGAACCAATTGGAGAGGAGGAAGACGAAGAACTCCCATAGCTCCTCGTAGATGTAGATGACAGTGAGGAGGAATGTGACGGCGAAATTGATTGCTGCGAAGAAGGCACTGGGCGATTTGGGGGCAGTCAAGAGGAGGCAGATGCTGGTGTTGAATACGCCGGATGAGATTGTGAAATTGTCCTGGGTGATGCTCTTGAAGGCGAACCGCACGTCGCCGCCCCCGCAGAGGATGATTGTCATGAGGCAGACGATGGAGACAACAATGGGGAGGAGGAAGTAGTTGGCGAGGAAGAAGAAAGGGCTCGCGAGGACGACGGGGACGACAGAGTGGTAGTACTCTGTCAAGAAATTGATCTCGGTGCTCATCACCTTGAAGATGATGTCGCAGCTGTTGCTGTTGTTGCTGCGATTGTTGTGTAGGCCCTTGAAGATGATGTCGCGGCACTGGCTTGTTTTCTCCTTGATCTCCGGTAGGTGCTCGAACCTTCGTCGCAGCAGCTTGAAGAGCGCGAAGGAGAGGCATAGCCGCCTTAGCTCGTCGTCGGCGTGGCGGCCGATGAAGATTCGGCCACCATTTGAAGGTAGCTCCTGCCAGATTTTAGCGACGGTGATGAGGGATTTCTTGACGTTCTTCAAGTCGTAGCCGTCGGGGGTGGCTTCAACATCAAGATCATCTTCTCCCATCACAATGTACTCGCAATTCTTCATCATGGCATCATCCCCATCTAAATCTTGCGTCATCTTCTCCTTCTTGTTAATGGTAGTGTACGACAAGTAGGAGTTGATAATCCGAGGATTCCTGCCACAACTGTAGGATCTTTTACCAACCTCAGTGAAGGCGATCCGTTGAAGCAGCTTTGTAGCACAAAGAACCCAGAGAACACCGAAAAGCGCTCTCCTTCCTGAGCTTTGGATATTGAAGAAGACCAGACTGCCCAGCCACACCACACGGCCTGCACGGTGGATTGTGCCGGAATATCCGCGCATTGCGATCTCGTCCACCTTCTTCCTTATGAGCTCCACAAGAAGCATCCATGTGAGGATCACCCCGGCCATGAATGAAAGATCATCCGTCTTGCCGCCATTGTTCTTGTTCTTGGCCTCGGAGAAGAGGTAGGACATGACAGGGAGGAAGAGGGAGAGAGAGGAGGTGAAGAGGACGCGGACTCGTGGGCCGAGGATGGCGCCGACGTTGGAGAGGCCACCGAAGAGGTTGAGGTTGAAGAAGAATCCGGCCAGGACGAACATGAGCACGGAGCCTGACACCATGCTCGCCTCGCTGCTCGTGTCCACGTAGCTCGTGAAGTTGTGGGATAGACCACCGAAGTTGTTGTCCGATGCATTAATGCTTGTTGCTCCAATTAATCCCGATAGTCTGCAGTAGTGAGCGGCTGCTCCGCTGCTTGAGTTCTGACTCATCTTTTCACCTACTTCCCTTTGCTATTAGAGTTTCTACCTTAATTGCTCTCGACTCTCTAGTGCATGCTAGCTACTCTCAACTATGTGTGTGTGTGTGTACACATAAAATAATACGTAACATCTAGAGAAATGCAGTGTGCATATATGTAGTTAGGATTATTCAGAGCGTGCACTGCAAGCAAAGGAAGGCCCCAGCTGCTTCATTGATCATCTGATCAGCATACGTACGCTTCGGTGTAGATCCATAAAAAAGATCAGCGCGCCCAACGTACGTATGAACGTAAAGATGAGACCAACTTATTACGAACGTAAGCCTCGCCGCACATGCAGGCTTGCAGTGGCAGCTCTATGAATTTTTAGCTGGGTCCAAAATTCTATAATATTATAAACTCAGGCCCTCATCGGTTTGCTATTTGCTTATACTGATTAGGCCTAAACAGCAAAACTATTGGATAATTTTTAGACTGAATTGATGGGCTTTTGCTGTTCAGCATAAGCCAAAACAGCCATCCGATTAGCCCGTCAATATACATATAAGAAATTTGCTTAAAGTATGACACGAATATACTAATTAATAATATCTTATCACATTGCAAATCCAATAAAAGCAATATTTGAGTTCTAAAGTTGCAAATGTTATATAACATAAATAGGAAAAATATGAAAACCTGGACCACCCCTAGAACGTACCGACACTGCATGCAGGCATCATAGTTGTTTACTCATCCTATATTTCTTTCATCATGTGCGAACGTACAATACCAGCTTTTGGTGCTTTTGTCTTTGCCCTTCTAAACTTTCGGTCATGCTCAACATTAACTGCATGCATATGCACCAACCAATTTAATTCGAAAGCGTTTAACAGAGACATCATATTCACTACACCAGGTCGTCCTAGACGTAGCAACACCCTGTCTATAGGTAAAAGTACCCTCTAACGAAATTTTCTGTGGAGAAAGATCTTTACCGACAGATATTGTGTGACGCTGAAAAGCCCTGTTGCTAGAGGGCTTTGGCAACAGACAAACCTTTACCCACAGACAGTTTGACGAGAAATATTTGTTTTACCGACAGACAACTATTGCCAACAGACAATCTGTTGAAAAAGGTTCATCTGCCGACAGACAGTTAGACACTGTCGGTGATATGGATATAGGGGTATCCACAAGAGGCTAAACTTGGTTTGGCACCTAGAGGTCCGTGTCCGAGGAGTCAAGGCAGCCCGAAGCCTCGCCCAAACATAAGGGGCCAGACGATTGCGGCAGCCCGATCCACCCCGGACCTGTGCACCAGGACTACGGCCACTCGGACCCACGCGGCGCGCCGTCGGAGGGGTCGGGCTCGGGGTCCGGCAAGGAGGCCACACCCCGCAGAAGGGGTTCGGGCCACCCGAGGCCACGTGGCACGCCCCTGAGGAGAGCGCGCCTGGAGGCCTACGGGGAGGCCACACCCCGCAGAAGGGGTTCGGGCCACCCGAGGCCACGTGGCACGCCCCTGAGGAGGGCGCCCAGGGGCTTGCGGGGAGGCCACACGCCACAGGAGAAGGTTGGACTATCCCCCGCGGCTCGACAGACTCGCGCGTGGTGTGCACGTATATGATCATGGCACGCCCCAACGGCCAACTATCGCATTTAATGCGATTAGAGAGGTCTGGCGCCCGCCCCCTCGCATTTACTGCGATGTGAGGCGCGGGTGACATGCCTTCATCATCACCTATTCACCTCCTTTCTCTTGATTCGAGGGAAAGGGAGGTGGACGACCAAAATCTTCCCTCGGTGACAGTGCGCTAACAACGCTGTCGCCACGGGACAACACGCCTCTCCGCCCCGTCTCCGTCGCATTTAATTCGACGGACGGATGCGTGGCAGAGGGGCATGAGTACTCTACTCTCCTACTCCCTGCCTAGGCTAGTCAGTGGGACGCTGACAAGCGGGCCCTGCTACTGGTTAGGTAGGATGACATCCCCAAGCATCAAATCTTTGGTAACCTCTCCGCCCGTTTTCTCCGCCGACCACCGCGACGTGGTAATGGGAGAGGGAGGCATGGAAGCACAGGCGACAAGACAGGGCAGACATGCCCGCTCCAAGTGGGAGTACATCTCTCACACATGAAAAAACAGTAGAGGACCATTGTGGTGTCCCCTTGAACTATAAAAGGAGGCCCTGGTCCTTCGTAGAAAAGAGAGGCCGGTTGGACCCATGAAAACCCTTAGCACGCCTCGGTCATCAGCTCTAGCACCATCTGGGAGAGAACTCCTCCTTGTAATTATTCATCCACCATATCAACAACAAGAACAGGAGTAGGGTATTACGCTTTGCCGGTGGCCCGAACCTGTATAATTCTCTGTGTCTTGTGTGCTTAGCAAGATTCTTTTTCCTACCCACCTTCTCCTCCCCTTAACTCAGGCCTTGGCATTCCGCACCCCTGTGCCGAACAAAAAGGGGTCCCCGGGATCCCCGCGTGTCGAGCACACGCATCGACAGACACCAAGTTCAAATACCGATGAAATATGAAATACAATACATTTTATACACGTTAAGCAAAAGGTAAATTTTAAACATTACTAAAGGATTTACATTAATCACTCTAGAATCCTAAACTTTCATACATTCGTTCAACACATGAAGAGAATACAAATATTATCATAGAACAAAAGGACACATCAAAATACATAAGGTCACAAGCATTTAACATGTCACAAGGTTCATGCAATTTATATTACAAAAGGACAAACGAGAAGGTTACTAAAAATGCACTACCGACAGAGATAGTTTGTTCCTAAAACATATATAAAACTCACGATAGATGGCCTGTCTCCTGTCATAGTATTCCCAATAGACAATATGGCGTGAACCTTTAGCGACAGATGGTTAGACGTTGATTTTGTATTTTTGCCAACACACATCTGTGGCTAATTCTTGACCATGGTGTAGTGATTATTCACTTATATTCTCCAACTGGAATCACCAGCATGCGGTCTCAAAAGCATGAAGGAAAACAAATGATCTTGCAACTCCAACAACAGTAGCTGCATAACAACTTCACAGCAGGAATCATCCGTACATTTAAAAAAGATCAAATTAAAAATCATGTGTAAGTGCACATGAAGGCATCGATCGTCGCTGTTTACTCATGGTATATTTCTTTCATCACGTGCGAGCGTACTATACCAGCTTTTGGGGTTTCTGTCTTTGCAGGTATTTGCCCCTGTCCTTTTCTTTTCTTTTCAAGTAGTACGTATGAAGATTGTTCTGCCTTTAATTATTCACACCATATACACTAAAAGAAAAAGGAAAGATCAAGAGAGAGAGAGAGAGAAATCTGCCAACGCGAATTATGCCCTACGTACGTACTCGTCACGGTCCACTCCGACTGCGAATGATTGCTACGTACAATGAGCCACAACACGACCATCCGACTGCTCAACACCTCAACTAGTACAATGTTCGTCCATACGGTGAATTTTTTCGTTCACAATCAATCCGTGACACCGCTCAGGCAACGACATGTCAAGGCTAGCTGCCGGTCGTTTCGTTGTCGATCATTGCCCTTTTCACTCTTGCACTCTCGCTGTCGTCTAGATGCATTGATCATAGCCTTAAGCAGGGTCCCTAGTGGTGAGTTTGGCCTGGGCTCTCAACATTGTAAGCTGGCCTTAGTCGCACATGCATGTGAGCCTCATGAACAATTATAACTTGATTCGATTGTTTCTGTTGCTGTGTGTACGTGTAGAGGTTTGTGTAGCATGCAATATGGGGTCATACACCGATCCTCGTTTGATCTTGGGGTTGGATTTTTGGGGCACGCAAAACAAGACAAATCATTAGCATATGATTGAGTATTAACTATTATAAACATGAAAAACGAATATTTCTGATTTTTATAAAATAATCTATGTATAGAAAATTTTAGAAAAAATACATTATTTGACAGTTCAAGAAGTATGTTCGCCGAGAACAAGAAAAAAACAATTTTAACCAACATGCAGTACCGAATGGGGTCAGATCCAATTGGCTACTTTAATCAGGGTTCTCTTACGATACCCAATACTAGTTCTAGGTGGGAAGTAGTATGAATTAAGTATATCTGTTAATTTATGTGGTTATTATAGTAATTGATCTATTAACTTAAAATTATCCACCATAACATCGACTTTAAATTTTCAAATTCAACGTCGTGTGTTTTTAGTACTTATGTATTAATTAAGCTACGTGGAAGTTCTATAAGAAGTTACAAAATTTCTAAAAAAATCCGTTGTAAGATTTTTAAGTAGTCACGGTGAAGAATTGGTCATACATGGCTCCACTTAACATGCAAAAACCATGCATCTTTGCTGTTTTATAAAATTGAAATCAAATGGCGCCTCTCTAAACTTGTCAAGCTCAACTTTAACTGCATATGCACCAACCAATTTAATTCACAAAAGCTTAACAATCATATTATTCACTTCACTTATATTCACCAATTGCAATCGCCAGCATGCATGCGGTCTCAACAGCATGAAGGGCAAACAAATGGTCTAGCTTGTTACTCAAACAAAAACACAGTAGCTGCATAACATCTTCATAGCATGAATCATCCGTGCATTTTTTTTAAAAAAAAAACATCATGCGTATACACCATCAACTGATCGATCAATCACACGACACTTAACATTAACATGCATATATATACTAGCTATTAATGATATATTATTAATTATTTGGTGCAGGTGCTGGACCTGCTGCTGCACGCATCAATTAATGTGCTTGAATTTGACGCCAGTGAAACGCTGGGTGATGTCGTACACCCGGCGTGTTTTGACGACGCCGATCTTGAATCTGACCTGCGCAATGACAAGGACAGTAACATCCCCAATCCCGGTGATGGCACGGCCGGCCAGTGTGCTCTTCTTGCTGTCTCCGACCAGAAGCAGCCACGCATCGACGCTCATCTCCGCCTTCCCGTCCAGGTACAAGTCCACGACATCGTCGTCGTCGACGTCGCTGGGCAGCGCAGTGGTGGTCAGCTGGAACCTTTCGAGTGTGCCTTTGGACCTGGTCTCGAGGTAGACGAAGACGCTGCGGTAGTTGACGCTAGCGATGCCATTGCGGCTACTGCTGCTGGCGTTCACGGTCAGGAACAGGTACATCCCTGTGTTGTTGGAGCTCCATGTTGGGCTCTCCACTTTGAATTCGATGTGCGCCGGCCGGAGGATAACGGAGACGGTGATCACCAACACGGTGGCGGCCACTATCCCGCCCAGAGCTGACAGCACGATCACATGGCGTCGGGCAAGCCAAGATGATGATGATGCCGATTTTCCCTCCTCGTCCACACCCATATATGCGTGTATGTTGAGCTAGCTACTAACTATAGCTAGATCAAATGAAATAGGAGATCGATTCGATCAGTAGTTAGCTAGCTAGCTTAGGACTACTTTATATACACCTACGTATCGATATGGTCCATATAGATCGATAGATCTATCGATCGAGCTTAATTTATATCTTCTCCTTCTCGTTTCGCCCTTAACGGTTTCAGAGTCGGTCTCTTTCTAGCATACATACATACACACACCCTTTTGTTGTTGTTTACCAATTAATTAATCATTCTCAATTCTATACTCCCTACGTTCCAAAATATAAGGCATATCTATTTTTCTCCTATGTTAAAAAATATAAGGCACATATTTAATTACATTGTTACGTGCATACATTGACAAAACAATAAACTAAAGCAAAAATAGATAGCATGTATTGGCTGGTTTGTAGTAAGTAAATGTATGATTAAATGTTTCTTGATATTTGTATCAAATATGGTTGTGTCTTATTTATACGAGTGGAGCTAGTATATTGTAAACAATACGGTATTTGTCGGTGATATGGATACGGGGGTATCCCATATAGTGAGAGAAAGTCGCCCCGAACCAGCGTGGCACGCCCTAAAAGGGGTTGCGCACGGGTTTTGGACATGGGCTTCCTTCAATACTAGGGGTCGGGCCACCCGAGGCCACGTGGCACGCCCCTGAAGGGGTGTGCCCGGGGGCTTGCGTGGAGGCCACGCCCCGCATAAGGGGGTTCGGGCACCGAGCGACCACGTGACCACCCTGAGGGTTATGGCCGGGGCGTTACTCAGGGATCGCCTCCTATAGAGCTAGAGTCCGGGGACGCTCGGACCCCCTACGTCACTCACCGGCACTTCCCCTTGTTAGAGGTGCGGGGAGCAAAGCCAAATACCAACCACCGCATTCAATGTCCTTAGATAGAGAGGGAGGTCTAACGCCTGCCCTATCGCATTTATTGCGACGTGAGGCGCGGCTGTCAGACCCTCATCATCACCCACCTTTTGCCCGTTTCGAGAGAAAGAGGAGGGGAGAAAGTCTTTAGTATGTGACCGCGAGTCAAAAGCAGTCACATGCGCCTGCCCCGCGCCACGCCCGGTCACCGTCGCATTTAATGCGTTGGACGGCTGCGTGGGAGAGAGGCATCACACACCTCATCGGCAGCATGATGACCACGCCGCCTGCTACTTCACCAACTCCCGCAACAGGAGCAAGACATGGCCCCTGACAAAACAAAGCATTAGCTGCTCCCACAGGATTAGTAGTAGAATTGAAAATGTAAGACCACTGTGGTATCCCCTTCATTATAAAAGAAGGCCCTGGTCCTTCGTAGAAAGGGAGGCCGCTTGGCTATTTTTCATTCCAGTCATCCACTCCAACCCCTAGGAAAGAACTCCATTCTAGTAAGAGAGAAGGGATAGGCAGAAGAGTGAGATAATACTCTGATTGTTACACTGAAAAATCACCACACCAAATCATTGTAATCTCTCGTCCACTATATCAAGAATAAGAACAGGAGTAGGGTATTACGCTTCCTTAGCGGCCCAAACCTGTATAAACTCCTCCGTCTCCAATTTTCTCACACACACTCTCCCTTCCCCCCAAACATCTAGCGAAGCTTCAAGCCTCAGCCCGTACCCCTGGGCCAAACAACAAAGGGGTCCATCGGATCCCCGCTCGAGGAGTTCACACTTCGACAGCTGGCGCGCCAGGTAGGGAGTGCGCTTGCTGACGCTCAAAGCTTCGCGCTCCCTCTCGTCAGCGAGGTCTTCTTCGCCAAGGCTTGTGCGCTTCTTTGCGCACCATGATTTCAAGCCACCGTCTTCGCATGAGATCCACGGTCTCGGCCCCTCCATGGGCGGAGGGGGCTGGGGGCTGCACAGGAGGCGCGCCCGCTGCCACTCGACGAGAGCACCGGTGTCGTGCTCTCACGAGTGGTTGGGGGCTGCCCAGGAGGCACGACCGCTATCGCCCGGCGGGGGCACTTGCGACTTGCTCCCACCCGCTGCACGAGATCTGCGGCCTTGGCCCCTCCATTTGGGGAAGGGGTTGTGGGCTGCTCAGAGGCGTAGCCATCGCTGCTGGGCGGGAGCACCGGCGTAGTGCTCTCACCCACTGCCGCATCGACTTCGACACAACAGTCTCGGGAGGACATCTTCTACGCCATCAATACATCGTATCAAAGATAAGTGCTTCATTTATTCAATTATCAATCCCACATATATTTCCAAATATTACTCGAGAATCTTTTTCCTATTATCGCTTGCAAGTTCGCATGCTGGTACAAGGATGTTTATTTCTTGTCCTCGGTTGCGAAGGAGGGCTAGTTGTAGCACAAGCCAGGATGCTTGGGTTAGATCGGCTCTGTGTGCTGAGGACAAGTGTTTGCGACGTGGACCGTGCCCCCAATACCGCCTAAGACCCGAGATCTCGAGCAAATCTCCCTTCGGGTCGAGGCAGCTTAGATCTTGGCAGAGGAATATGGTATTTTGCCTGGCCAGTTTCATTCCGGACACTGCCAATGCCCAGACGCTATGGGTCACCCACTCATCCTCGCACGTTGTTCAAACTTGTTTCCCTCAAGAGGCTGCCGAGAGATCGGAATGAATAGACCAAGTGGCGGGCCATGCATAACCCTTGCTAGCGAGTATATATGTTGTTTAAATGTGTGCAGGTTTAAGCGAGATTCCAAACTGCTCACATCTCCATGGCGACAACACCACATGTCATTAGTGCGACGTTTGTCGTGGTGCACGAAGGGGTACAGGCGACCCCGATGCCCCCGACTACCACTTCCGTGGCAGGATACCTCGGGACGATGTCAGCTAGGGAAGCCCTCGGGCCGAGTGGTGGCCTCTGGCCCCCTCAGTGTCCGAGCAGTACTCCGCCCCCTTGTCCGGCGGCCTCGAATGCCCCCGACCCTCAGGGAGGCCATATGGCCCCCGGGTGGTCAGGTGGCTCGATGGCCTCGGACCCTGTGGCCAACAGCCCGAAGGACGGTGATACCAACAATGACACCAAATCACCTGAGCCCGACCCCTCTGGGTCGGGGCAACTTAGACCCCTGTGGTCGACAATGGTACTATTAAGGTTTTCCTACTTTTATTTAATTATATCAAATGCAAATTTACTTTCAGCCATATATATATTGTGTGTCGGTCCCTCTCTTTATCCTTGATGTGTGAACGGTTGAGCCAATCATCAAAATAAATAACTTTGGGATCGGCCATACTTTTGTGCCAAAGGACTTGTCGGGCCACGAGCCGTAGGGTATTACGCTTCCCTAGTAGCCCGAACCTGTATAAACTCCTCCGTCTCCAATCTTCTCACACACACTCACCCTTCCCCCCAAACATCTAGCGAAGCTTTAAGGCTCAGCCCGTACCCCTGGGCCGAACAACAAAGGGGTCCATCGAATCCCCGCTCGTGGAGTTCACACTTCGACAGTATCAATAGACCGCAGCAATGCGTGGGGTGCTATCTATGGTACTCTTGGCCACGTTCTTAACAGTCTTTCACATTGGATTATTAAAACCATGCAAAACGAAAAACATAATTAGTATATATGATTAATTAAGTAGTAACTATTAAAAATTTAGAAAATGGATTCATCTGCTTTTTAAAAGAAATTTCTAGATTTTGTAAAAAAAAATACACCGGAATAGTTTGAAAAGCGGGCCGCTCATGGGAGCGAGATAAAATTCCAGCCACTATTCTGTTTTAGCCTCCAGCTAGACAATTATACTGTTTGGCTGGCCTCGTGCAAAAGCTTGTAGGCATCCATCATTGCACGTACCGAGTGCCCGAATCTCAGTAAGAGTACTAACAAAGCTACGAATCATGCGACGATCACTTTTACACGCTTCTCGCCCCTTTCTTTTGCTTTCTTAGATTTCATTCTTTTCCACGCTCGGGGTACTCTCGGTCTTTCTTTACTTGTCGTGTGGTAGTCTCCACACAGGCACATGCTTCACTTTTGCCTTTTATAAAAACTACGGAAAATTCAATTACATGAAAGCGTCATTTTTTCGGGGGAGAGATGTGCTTATATCATTTTTGAACATCATGCAAATCTCAATATTTTTGTGTATACATCTCATCACTGCACATATCCAGAACGACATACGTGACACATCTATTTGTGCATGAATTAACAAGGACGTACATAGTAAGCAGAACACATGGTTCTAGTTTTCCCCGCAAAAAAAAAAAGAAGCAGAACACATGGTAAAACAACAAATCATGACAACACTAGCTAATTAATTACCTGCAGAGGGCACAGGTGGAGGCATCATATGGAGTGGCATATACTCCCTCCATCCTTAAATGTTTGACGCCATTAATTTTTTAATAAATATTTGACTGTTCATTTTATTTAAAAACTTTTGTAAAATACATAAAACTATATATATGCATAAAAGTTTATTAAACAATGAATCAAACAATAGAGAAAGAATTAATAATTATGTAAATTTTTTGAATAAGACGAATGGTCATGTGTAAAAAAATCAACGGCGTCAAGGACGGAGGGAGTATATAGGTAGCTAGCTAGCTAATTAAGGTCGCACATAGCTAGCTAGAGCCATACGCGTACAGACGATCGAGGAGATCGATATAGGTAGGTAGCATGGGCACGGCGGCGGCAGACGGCGGTGGGGCAAAATCGAGAATATTCCGGTGGATCAACGCGGCACGGTACGTGGTGGCCATGGCGATGACGGCGCTGATCTTGGTGATGATCGCGCACGCCATCAAGGTAGTCCTCCGCGAGAGGGAGCTCGTCGTCACGGTGGCCGACGGCGCCGTGACGACCATCGGCGGCGCAACCAACCTCACCTTCGTTCTCACCATCCGAGCAACCAACCTCGACGGCCGTGTCCAAGTCTACTACACCAACATTTCGGTCTACTTGGCTTGCAAGATCAACACCACTTCGAAGGCCAAATACTTCCTCGCTTTCCCCATCGACGACATCGCCGTGAGCCCTGACACCACGATTGTCGCGTACAAGTCTGTGCCTGGCGTGAACGGCACTGGTGACAATATGATCGAGCCTTCGCTGCAGCCATTCTTCGACTTCTTCGCAAACGGCAGGACCATTCACAACGCTGTGCTGCGCCTCAAAGGGACATTGAAGACAGAGGAATACTCCGGACACAACTCTACTGACCGCACCGTCGTTTACTGTTGCGCAAGACTCACCGTCGGCGTCGGCGACGGCGACGATGACGACGACGACGACCAGGACAGCACCGTAAAATGTACCAAGGAGAACGCAGTCCACATATCCAATAAGCAGCCAGAAAGCTCCATACTAAGCTGCGAGCTCGATTATTAGACTCATCCTTCGCTGTCTAGCTCGATCGATCCGGCCCTTCATCGAGCATCGATCACGTGATCGATTGATTTCGTTTTTTTTTAATTTGTTCTTAGTTAAGTTTCCCTTTTACATGCATATGTGTGTAAGTGTTCAAATGTATCTCCTCGATCTTAAATTGCTTCCTCATCTTAAATGTGTCCTCAAGTATATATTTTAAGATCGAATTTGTAGGAGGAGGATCTTTCTATATATCGATCACATGAAGAGTAGATGACAGTTGGTACAACATTTGGATCGAGATAAGCTAATTACCCTAGAGACGACAATCCGGTACTGGAGACCGAAATGTTCGCCCAATAGTCTGCCCGAAAGACTTAGCGCCCATGCCGCCCCTCCCACGGGCGACACGGCGCTCGCCGCTGGACCACCTCACCCGGCGCACTCCTGCCTCGCAGCTGCTTGAGCAGCCACCGGCAAAGCCGGCTGACAGTAAGGACGGTGACGGCGGGGCCCTTCTCCCTCCTGCTCGCGCTCTCTCGGTGGGGGAGCGCCAAGAGCAGGGAAGGGGCGGGGGGGAACAGGTGGCCAGATCCGTCACCCCCGACCGTGGATCCAAGGCGGAAGCGACAAGACGGCGGGTGATAGTGACGGGCGGCAGTCAGATGCGCGCAGGAGGCGGCGACGGTGACGACACGTGGGGGCTCCAGGAGGGGTCAGGTGGCGTCCCGGCTTCCCCGCGGCTGCCAGTGAGGTGCGGCAGTCAGCGGTAGCTGGCGGTTGGTGACACCGGCTGCTATGGGGCGATGAGTGGCTGGATTGGCGGCGTACCTGGCAGAATCCGGCGACCAGCCGGCGGCTTGACCTCGTGGCAACAGTGGTAGAGCGGGGGCACGGTTGGGTGTCCCGACGCGTGTGGAGAGGCGTTGAGGGCCCAGGACAGCTACGCGGGCCTAGCGGTGGCTACGGCGAAGTGCAACACCGGTGTTGTGTGCGTCGCCGGTGGCTTCGTCGATCCACGACAATGGCGTGCTAGGGCACCAGATCTGGCTCTGGCAGCTTTGGCATGGGGCAGCGGATGCTCCGGCCAGGCTGCTGGTGATAGCGAGGAAGGACGGTGACATGTTGTCGTGTATCTCTAGGCTACAAGAGATGGCAAGAATGTTGTGGCAAGTCACGGGGCCTCGGTGATGGGCTAGATATCGTCGGCGGTTGTGTCGGCCCTTCAGGGGTGGCTGGTGGTCACAAAAGTGTGCGCGGAGGCGACGCTGGTGCGGCGGCTCGGTGATACCCCTTCCTGATTTGTCGTGCCTTGTCGGAGCCAGTGCAAACTGCGGTGGCTTGGTGGAGTTGCGTTGTCCAGCGCAACGAAAAGGCGTCGCAGACACTGAGGTCGGAGTGGCGAGGCAACAAACGAAGCAGCCTGACGTCCCATGGCGACGAGACTGCAAAGATGAGGCGGAGACGACGGTAATGGCGTGAGGTGGAAGTTTCATATGTGTGACAGACACCATCCCCAGACGAATGTTCTCTTGTGACTGTGTCTTTGTCTTTGCAAGATGACCACGTCAGACGAGCTAGGGTGGAAAAGAGAGGATCCATTTTTCTATCTCACACTCTTTTCATTCAACCCAACTCAACGTGAGCATCAGAGGGGAAGATCGAACCCGTGATCTTGGGCCCGTTGTGTGTAATGCTAGCCCGCCAACCGGCATGACACTACTCATTTTGTCCAATCATATTACAGTTACAACATATAATTACACTAAAGATTACAATCTAGCTAGTTACATTGTAATTATATATATCTGACTATTTTTCAGCCAATAAATATTCAAATGTTTTATAAGTATTCTCTAACTAAATTTAAATATGGTTGAAAAAATAGGCAAAATCATCGTAGGAATCAAGCACGAGATATTATTCGTGGTGGACAGCCTCCGTACAAAGTCATGGTCGCCGACAGTACTAAAGCTGATATATAGCTTCTTTTTTAAAAAAGAAAAAGGAGGAAAAAGCCCAGCTATATATTGTGACAGAACAAAACTTTATTAACTTTCATTAAGTAGGCAAACTTCCACATGCTCTGCATGTACAGCATGCATGTGTTCGTATCACACTAGCCAGCTTAATCCGGCCCATCATGCATCTCTCCTTGGGCGGGCGCGCGCACACACATCACACGACACGCGCGACCACACGCGTACATATATACGTATGGATATTATTAATTACTCCCTCAAATTCATTATATTTGATGTTCGTTAGTTCAACCAACGTCGTCTAAAGAAAATCGAAGGAAGTGCATAACGCCAGCTATCTAGGTGATCTTTTGTAGGGAGTACGTACGTAATAAGTAGTGCACACGTAGAGATAGAGACGGTAATAAAATACTCCCACCGTCCATAATTATTTGACGTCAAATAAACAAAATCGGATGGGAGTTATAGCAGTAGTAGTAGACTGTGATGGATCGGCCGGTGGCCGGGTCAACAGGCGGCATGGCGGAATCCGACGAGGCCAGCAGGGATATTGTAGAGCACCTCGATCTTCTGAAGCTGCACGTTGCCGATGACCCCGGGGATCTGGTCATTGACAACGGCGGCGAAGGCGAGGCAGCCGTCGAAGAGGATCCCCGACGGGTCAATCTCAACGGCGGCGTTCCGGTCGAAGACGAGGGTGATCCTGGGCAGCACGAAGGCGTTGACGCCGGCCGTGTCGTAGCATGTGTCGAGCATGCCCTTGGGCGCCACCATCCTGTACATCCTCATCCTGTCCCTGAACGCCTGCCGCAGCGCGGCGTACGCCGCCGACGGCAGCCGCGTGAACATTGTGCGCGAGTCGAGCACGGCGCCGGCGGCGAACACCGTCGGCGCCACGGCCAGCCTCTGCCCGGCGACCTCGATTGCTTCGAGCCGCACCGCGTAGAACGTCTTCGGGATGTTGTTCCTGAGCAGCAACGGCGTGAGTGCGTACCTCCACGAGGCCGCCCTCGGCACGCCGAGGACGTAGAACCCCTGCTCGCTTGCCGTCGCCGGGAAGCAGTGGGAGAAGACGCGGTTGTACCTGACCAAAATGATGAGAGTGCCACCTGCTTATTTTTGGACCAAGTTTGAGATGGTATAGATGCCTAAATTAGAATTAAGGGAGTCTATATATGAGAATTCTTTTTAAAATAATAGTGTTTTAATGAAAAAAAATACAAATATAGATGGCACTGGCAGGAAATTATAAATCTAGCACATTGTCATCATGGATAGTAACGATAGGTCTCAAGTCGCCAGCACCACGTTCAACAGGGGTCAGATGACAAAGCCCTCGTCATACGTGGTGGGGACCTATCATCACTATCCAGGACGACAAGATGCTAGATTTATAATTTCCTACCAACATCATCTATTTTTGTAATTTTTCATTAAAACACTATTATTTTAAAAAAATTCAATATACGGTGAAAAATGGTAAAGCACAGCTAAAAATTTTACTCTAGTGGGTGCCTAGGCACCCCCTCACTCCACATGGCTCCGCCCCTGCGTACCTGCCCGCCGTCTGCGACACAAGCGACTCCGGCCCGCCGCCGAACGCCATGATCCCCGCCGTGTTGCCGCTGAACCTGCCACGCACGGCGTGGCTGCAGCCGAATTTGAAGTTTTGGACACTGATGGTTGGGGACAAGGTGAGCAGGTCGGAGATGTAGGTGCCCGACGACGACGTGCCGTCTCGATACTGGACACGGTATTGGCACTGGTTGTTGATGCAGCCATTGGCGTAGGGGCCGAGCTGCCTGCAGGTTGGGGAATTGCAGGAGAAGACGCCCGACGCCGACGATTTGGTTGGGTCGTAGAGGACGTCCTTCTGCCGGTAGCACGCCGGGATTGGGCACGGCGAGCACTGCAGCCACGCCACGTCGCTCGCCGTGTCGAACACCACCGTCTGGGCCACTCCCGGCAGCTCGCCGCTGGCGCCGCCGGTCGCCGCCGCCGCCGGCGACGAAGTATTGTCGCCGTTGCCCGTGTGTTCTTCCAGGCTTAGGGTGCCCATGCTGTCTTTCCTGATAGGCGGTGTATCGTCGTCGTCGTCGTCTCCGGAGAGGCGCCCTTGTATGTAGTCGGCGCGGAGTTGGTCCGACCGGAGCATGTCGGCCACAGACGGCGCCGGAGTCGCCGGCGACGAGCTGCACGGCCCGTACGGTCGGCTCAACGGCGCCCAGTCGGTTACATTCGGGTGTGGACTCCCTACGTATACCATATATACAGGAATTAACAAAGGAACACGCAACAGCATATCATCCTATATACTTGAGCTAACTGACGTCAAACAAAGATGGTTGTATAGTGTTCTTTAGCTTCCTCCGGTCACGAATATTTTGACATTAAATTATGACAAATGATATCTTAATATTACGATATTCAATTTTGTAGTGGAACAAATTTATATATTCAAATACGTTTATGATATTATGCTACAGCTTGTTTCTGAAAAGTATTGAGATATACGTAATTCTTTAATTATTTGAGAAATTATGGTTTGTATGATCAAAACTTTGATTGGATATATGTCTAATCTTTATGGCCCTCGTATGAGAGTTCAAATATTACTCCAAAATAGATATACATGCAAATATAGAACACAGGTAGAGAGAGAGAGAGAGAGAGAGAGAGAGAGAGATTGTACTCATCCGGGAGCAGACTGCCTTTGAGTTCAGCCAGCTGCTAGTTTGTAGCACAATGTAGTTCACATCGTCTAGACCTGTATGCTGCTCAGCGAGAGCTATAGAGGGATAGAGCACAACAAACAACAGTAGAAGCGGCAGTAGTAGGGCAGAAGCCATTGCTAGCTCGCCGCGACTGTTTAATTTGACTACGATGCTGTGCCAAGTATGCCTCCTGATCGGACTATATATAGAGAGGGGTGTGGCATGCTCATCGTTCGTACTACGAATAGGGAACAACTTCGAAAATAATGAAAGGAGATTTTCTCAGTTGAAGAGTTAATGCTCGCTGAAATACTGATGCTTATAAACCTGCATCATCTGTGGCGGAGCTTGTTTAGAAATTTGGAGGGAGGCTAATGCGCAAAGAGTTTATTTAGTGTGTCGGCTATATATGTTACAGTTACTTTGTTATTTAATTCATTTCGTAAAGGGACGTCACTGTAATTTTTGGGAAAAAAAAAAGGAGGTTGCTATAGGTAGCTATAGACTAGTCGCAAATTAAGCTCTGCGGGCCACAGGGCCACTGCTTGCTTCAAGCAATATTCAGAAGATATATACTTAAATTGGAGAACATATATAGTGATCGATCTTAGATTGATGCTAGGTACGACACTGCATTTTTACACTTTGCATTCAATATGTCCCATGTAGCAGGCTTCTTTTGTGAAGATGAAAGCAGCCGAGATTCAAGAGCTGCCTTCCGAGGTAAGACCGGGGAAAGTCAGTTTGCCCTGAAAGTAATACGTTCTCTCATTTCTTAATGTAATTTAAATAGTTGAAAAAAAATATTTGACAACATATTTCAATATGTGACTTTATATCTAAAATTCCACCTATACAAATACATATTAAGAAGGAAATATGATGATGAGCAGTACACATACAAGTAAGAGTTTTGTTTGCTATTTTTGTCTGATCAACATAATAAGTAAAAAAATAAACTTGCATATATTTATCCATGTTGTCATTTTTTTATTTTTTTACAATTATTTGGACAATATATAATAATGAGGGGACACCCTTCTAGTTAGGGAAAAAGGTATCTCCAAGAGAAAGAGATTTGGCATGACTATTGGCTGAATGCATGGTCCATCCTGCGAGTAAAAAGAAAAAGGAAAAGGAAAAGATATATAGGACAAAACTCTGGCAATCCTCACTGTAAGGAAAAAAGGAGAGAAAAAGATAAGACAAAAGTTTGTAATCCTTGGTTAGATTGAAATTAGATATATGGAGCAATTCTTTTTTTTAAGAAAAAAAAGCAAAAGCTTTATCTAGTATATATTGGTAAAGAAGGAGAAAATGGGGCAATTTCTTACGTGACACAAAACTTTTTTTCATTTCTTTTTGCGTCCTTGAATTTTACCCAATGCTAGTCGTCTTCATAGCCTTTTCAGTTAGTTTACCGTGAGTCAGCCGTTAATTTTTAAAATAAGATTATATTGTCACTTTCTCATACTTAATTATGTAATTGAACACAATAATCAATGTGAAAAAACAAAGGGGATATAATTAATTGACCTTATATTTGAAAACTGGAATTTAAGATTTAAATAAGCTTCATATAGAATTTGATAATTTATATGAAATTTAACCAAAATTTAAAACCAAATTAACATAGTTATGGTTTTCAATTTATCGGTAAAACTATTGTATGGATTTAATAATTTTTTAAATTGAAAATTTATTTTTTAATCTACCTTGATGTATAGCTTAATTTTTTTAATCCACCATCAAAAAACCGATCGTCATATATAGTGCTTATCACACTACTGGCCTAATTAAGCTTTACATAACCAAAGTAAAGTGGCTTATAGTACGTATTAAATTAAAGAACATGTGCGCATACTGCTTAACAGAGAAGCATTATAACAAAGGAAAGAAGAGAATAATATATAGGGCTGGCATTTGGAGTGACTTTTAATTTTTCCCTCTTCTGTAATCTTTATTCATATAGAAAAGGCTAGACATGCACACGCTTCTTTAGTTAAAAGACATATCGAGAGTACTAAAGTGAAAAGACAGCTAGCAGATATGCCTTGTGTGGGACTTGCCGACGCATATATAACTGTATTTTTACTTTGGTTCTTCTTTAGATAACATCATGTTTATATTTCCATTCCTGTTCTTATTTTGTGTAAAACGAGTATTCCGAGGTAGTAAGGTTAATTAGAGCGCTAAGAGTTGTAAGTTAGTCCCTACACACTTAAACCTTTTTAGTAAACTAGAAAAAAAATTACCATTATTAGCTTTTTTTTGCACAGGGTATCAACTAGTATAGCCAGTGCTGGTGTCCGCAGGAATTATATCGAATAAAGCCATTATTAGTTTCTTTTGCGGGATATATCGAATAAAGTCATTATTAGCTGTGCGTATAATTTCTATTAGGACCATGAAGTAAAAGCTAGTTAGCCTAACGAACAATATAGATTCTCATTAACCTTTGCCTATAAGCTGCATGCGGAATGCGTGTGAGCAGAACAAATTCTTGCATGCAGCTGCAGAAACAGCTATCCGATCGCATTAGTAGGTGGGTTGTCAATTAGTACTCCTAGATCGATGCTTGCATTTCCATGGTAAATGGTGTAAATGCTAATGCCATCAAACGTGATGCATATAAAACTATATAGCCAGTGTGATATATAGCAATGTGTGTACTTAATTAACAGTTTAATTAGATCGAGCAGAGTTAAACAAGAGATCGATGGGTGGTGGCGACGGAAAGCTCACCAAATTCCCGTGGCTAGGCGTGGCGAGGTACGCGGCGACGGCGGTGCTCGCGGCGATGGTGGCGGCGACGGCGGTGGCGGCCGTCAAGATGGTTCTCCGGCCGGTGGAGCTGGACCTTTCGGTGGCGAACGGCGCGGTGTCCGTGGAGCGGCCGTCGTCGCCGGCGGCGGCGGCGCTGGTGAAGTACAAGGTGACCCTCCGCGCCTACAACCCGAGCGGCCGCGCCGTGGTCCACGTCGGCGGCGACAACCAGGTCCGCCTCCTCTACGGCGCCACGGCGCAGACGGAGCTCGCCGCGTTCACACTTGCCCCCTTCGTCGTGCCGCGCCAGGAGTCGCACTACGTCCCCAAGTCCGGGTTCCTGAACGCGTCCGCTCTTCCGGCGTCGCTCGCCGCGAGGCTCTACGACGGCGAGACCGACCAGGTGTGTGGTTTCAACTCTAAAGTCCCGTGTTCAAATCCTGACACGTTTACATTTCTCTCTTAGTTTAGTTGACAGTGAATTTCTTCTCACTGTATTTTTTTTTTTTGAGACCGACCAGGTGGTGGTCCAGGCCGTGGCGTCGCTGTGGTTCACCGTCGTCGGCGCGCGCGCCGGCGGCAGGCGAGGGCACAACTTCACCTTCCATTGCTGGCCGGTATCCATCTCCAGCTACTACGAGGTGTCCGGCGACGACGCATCGTGTAGCCAGGAGAGCGTCGAGACGGCGGTCGCCGGACTTGCCAAGGATCGCTGCATCGGTGGCCCGTGCCCGGAGCCGTACAGTAACTCCGGTAACTGCTCCGTGAAAAGCCCAGGGCACACGGGGTGATCTGATCAGATGATTTCACCGTGTTTAGTTTGATTTGGAGACGCTCTACTGTAATTAAATTACAGAATTGTGTGAAATGACTGTATTGAAATTATACTGAAACTTAAATCGTGCATGAATAAGGTGGAGAAACTAAACACCTTTTGGTGTGTTGCCATTTTGCCACATTGAACCTACACCCTCCGTCAGAATGGCAACTTCTGTACACTAATCATGCTGATTAAAATTTTTTCACAAAAATACATCTAAACATATTTCTAATACAACTATACAAAGTTTCAACTTTAGATTTGACCAACGTAATTAAAACATTGTCACCTTGCCAAAATTTGGCACTTTCATAAATTCACTTTTAGAACACCACTACCACAATTCGGTAATATCTCAAACTATGGCCTGTTCGGCTGGTTGAGCTGGGTTGAAAATGGTTGGAGTGAATGGATTTTTGTATAGGAGTTGGCTGGGCTGAATAAGATCTTGTTAAGAGCTGGTTAGGCTGGCTGGAGCTAGCCAGTCGAACAGGGCGATGATCATAGTACTACCAAAACTTAGGATTTTCATCAAAAAAAAAGGGCCTAAACCATCGAGAACTTGTGCCACAAAACCCAAACAGGAATTTAAACGGCCCATCAAGCAAGAGCTGGACCTGATGGGCCATAGCTTGCGAGAGGCCCATCACTTGGCCCAAGGAGTCCTTCGAGAAGGTTCTTTGGTGGCCTCGGACACTCTCGTCTTCTTAAGCCGCAAGCACGCGATTCGACGGCGACCTCTCCTCCCACCATGCGGCTCCCCGGCGGCGCTCGCCTCGCTCTCCTCCTCGCTCGCCGCCGCGCCCTCTCCTCCTCCGCCTCCTCCTCCTCCTCATCCCCCTTCCACCCCTCCCGCGCTCTCCACGGAGGTGAGCCGCTGCCGCCTCCCCGCCTCCCGATTTCCTGGGGAATCATTGCTGCGGTTGGTTTGCGTAGTCCTCCTTCCAGTGATTGATTGATCTCTGGTTTTATTGTGTGCAGCGAGGTGGAGCGATGCGTATCGTGCGGAGGCTCACACTCCCGGATGGAGGTCACCGTTTTCCTCGCCGATTAGTGCCAGGCTCTTCCACGGTGAGGAGAATGGGGAAAAGGGGGGAAGGGTTGGTTGCTGTTCGGTTTTGTTTCTGGTTTTGTGAGGTTGGGGCTGAATTGATTGTGATTCTGCAGGGACGAGGCCGGTGGCGGCGAGGGACTACTACGATGTGCTAGGAGTTAGCAGGAACGCGAGCCAGGGGGAGATTAAGAAAGCGTATTATGCGGTATGGTTGCCTAGAGTGGAGATTACGTTTTTAGGAAATTGGTTGTGGTTGTTGATTAACAAAAGTATGCCATGCTTAGGGTGTAAATTGGGCGCATCAATGCTGCACGTCTTAGTTCTATACTGCGAGTCTTGGGTTGTACAGTGAAGACTGAACTTTTATTGCTAATCTTAGTGATGGATTTTCATTTTTCAAATTTCTATAGGCATGATAATTCATGTGATCCATGTATGACATAAGCGCTGCAAGATTTGAGCTTAGAAAGCTCGTCAAACATTCACCCATCTGGGGCAGTAATGCTGACCGATGAGTATCCACCAATTTCTTTCTTGACTAGCAGTATGTTTCTGAAAAATGGTTGGACTCTTGAGTAAAGGGCCACCTGGTGGTTCCATTTACCGTTGTGATGCTACAAGTCTCATTCTTAATTTTAGTTATGCCTTAGACTTCCTGAATTAATGTAGCATACATTGGCTTTTCCTTGTCTTTATGGATCATCGAAAGAATTTCTTTTTCCATCGCATATTGTTTAACATGGTGTCTTATATTCTTTTGCTATCCTAAAAGCTTGCAAAAAAGCTTCACCCGGATACAAATAAAGGTGATTCTGATGCAGAGCGGAAGTTTCAGGAGGTTCAACGAGCTTATGAGGTGCAATTTTCAGCATGAAATGCTTCGATAAAAGGCATTAGTTTTTAAGAATACTGAGACATACTTATTTTTCCTTCTTTGCAGACTTTAAAGGATGAGGAAAAGAGATCATTATATGATCAGGTAGCAGTTCAACCTATTTAATTGAACAAACGCCCACATTTTAGATGCCAATGCCTAGTGGTCTACTATTAGAACCTTGTTCAGTGTTTACCAACACATTAGACAGTCGCCTAGGTGTGCTAGGAAGGAAGGTGCTGCCTAGCTGCAAGCTTTGCAGTCACCTTGTAGAGCACTACCTCTATTGAGTTATCTTATTCTCATAATTAGTTGTAGTAATAATCCAACTTGACTATTATGTGGTTGTGATTGTTGCTTTTCGCTGCTACACTATAGGGTCAACGGCAGTGCCTTAGAAGTTTACAGTACTAATTTTTGGGAGTAAACTTGTCCTTGACCTTATCTTATACAGGTTGGCCCTGATCAGTATGAGAAAGCTTCTGCTGGAGGAGGACCTGGCGGTTTCGAGGGGGGTTTTGGCAATCCGTTTGAGGATATTTTTGGTGGAGGTTCTAGTGGCGGAGTGAATGATGTATGCTATCTTTTGTTTAATTTTTTGTTACCAGGTTTTATTTGGTGGTTTTGCTCCTTTTTAGTTTTTTTTCACTTTTTATAAATCATGTCACTGGGTATATATTTTGTAGTTTTCTAGTTGTTAAATTGTTTGAAGCAGAAACATGCATCCATTAATCATCAGGCACTACATAGTACATACCGCGGCATTGCCTCTTTAATATTGGTCAATTTCTTTTTCAGAAATGTTTTATCTTTCTTTCATTTCATTATTTACTTATTTTACCTCTTGCAAAACATACTCTGTAGATCCTGTTTAGATAATCATATGCTTGCATACTTTAATCATATGTATGTACGAAAACTAATATGACTTTGTTGTCTTTCCGTATAATGAAGTTCTTTAAAAACATCTTCCGAGGTAGAGAATTTAGCGGACACGATGCCAAGGTTATTTCTACACTCTATTTATTATTCACCTATCATGTTTTTACTCTGTGAATCGCAATTTCATTTTCCATTTTACAGGTTGAACTTGAATTATCATTTATGGAAGCAGTCCAGGGGTGCACAAAGACGATCAATTTTCAGGCTGCTGTTACATGTGACACTTGCAGTATGTAGATGCACCTCTTTTTACTTTGCACATCAAGTATTCATGTCCTTCTAGTTGTATCTAATGAGGGTTTTTTTTTCCAGAGGGAGCTGGCGTACCCCCCGGAACCAAACCTGAAACTTGCCTAGCCTGCAGGGGTTCAGGATTTGTTAGTTCTTCCCCTAACTCAATTTATAGCTGTTAAGTGGGGCATTTCATTTAATTCGTGCTTATTTGTCTTTGTTTTCCATGTTTTGGTGGCAGATTGTCATGCAGACTGGTCCCTTCAGGATGCAATCGACATGCACACAGTGTAGTGGTAGTGGGAGGACTCTGAAGGTGCGATGTCCCTTTGTAATGTTAACCATCAGTCGGGATAAATTGGTTGCATCTAGCTTTCAATAAATTATCTAGGATGTTAACTGTTTAGATTTACCCTTGGAAGAGATATTTAAAATTCCATACCCAGCTGACCAGAATTGCTGTATTATGTAGGGTTAGGTACTTCTAAATTGTTCATCAATCCATGATATTACAATCCTTATTTATTACATGTGTGAACCCTTCTGATTTTTTTCAATTTGTGATCATGTGGCTTGTGATGTATGTAGTTACCGACTACACTTAAGGCCAGTATATTAGATGTATGAATTGAATCAGCCAGAACTATAAGGGACACAGTTTGTGAATATTTACTTGTCCGTTGAAGTTATGTTTGCCAACTGGTTGCCTTCTCTGCAATGTCTGGATTCTAATTAATCTGTGATGAGCTGGTGATTGCAATGTTATTATGTTTTTAGGAATTCTGCAAGTCATGCAAAGGAATGAAAGTTGTGCCAGGAACAAAAAACATCCGACTCGACATAGTGCCTGGTAGATTTCAATTTGTTGACTTATTTCTATTCATATACTCATACTGTCTTACTAGATGTACTTGAGCATTATTCTTTTCATTCAGGTACGGATAATGGTGATGTTATAAAGGTGGTTAGATCAGGTGGAGCAGACCCAGATGGTGGTAGTCCTGGTGATCTTTATGTAACATTGAAGGTCAGTTCACTCCACGTTTAGCAGTTATACACTTTTACTATTGGCCAACGAAAGATAATAACCTTATGAAGCCCAACTTTTTGGGGCCAGGAAGGGCCAATCACTTGGCGCAGCTGCTGTAGGTTGATCCTACTGCAAGAAGAGTAGTATATGGTCGTTTGTTCCATTATGTTCTTTTCTTCTTAGTTATAATGATACTCAGCTCTCCTGCATATCTGAGGAAAAAGATAAGAATAAGCATCTCACCTTGATAATGCTGTTTTTTCCAGGTTCGTGAGGATCCAGTATTCCGAAGAGAGAAAGGTGATATTCATGTAGATGCTGTATTGAATGTGACTCAGGTAAGTTGAGCCTGCTTATATGTCTGCATGTTATGCTTTATTTAGTTGTCACTATGCACTCAAGCATTGAACTTCCTTAGTGCCAAAACAAAACTTGATTACTGGCCATCCTATTGTTGTTTCATTCTGCTCTGGTTGAGCTGGTAGCCTGAGTGGGGGTTTGGTGGTCTGTAAGCAGGATCGTGTGTAGCCTTCTACTCCTGGGTATAACAAATTTACTTTAGCAGGCTGTGTTTATGGAATTTCATTATGGAGCACTAACTATTGCTAGCAGACTGTGTTCCTTATTTGCCACTGGAAGATAAACATCTATTGCTTTTCACATTGATGAAACTGCATCAGTATGCATGTCAAAAGTAGCTAAATATGCTATCTTTAGTGTAACTATGGTGTAGCGATTGTCTGAATCTCCACTGATTATGTATGGATACTAAATTAAACTTGTAAGTTTGTCGAGTAGGCATCTCCTACGCATTTGATCTCATCATATTTTACCAGTATTCAGATTTTGATTAACTGCCTGCATGATTGTAGGCAATTTTGGGCGGGACAGTCCAGGTTCCAACTCTCACAGGAGAAGTTGTTCTGAAGGTAACTTCAAGATCAGTTTCTTCATCGTTGACCTTCTCCGTTGTTTGTTTTGTCGGAATTATTCATCTTCCTTATGTATTACAGGTCAAGCCTGGTACTCAGCCTGGCCAAAAGGTTGTTCTGAGAGGAAAAGGTAAATTGCTATATAGTAGGTCATATTCGTCTGCTTAATTTGCATACAGTTGCATGTTTAATAGTACCACATGCTCAGTTTCTGTTAAAATCCAGTGCAGTCATGACTCAGGAATTTGTGGTGGTTGATTCATTTCTTTTGTCTATAATAATAAACATCACTGCATCCTGCAGGAATCAAGACTAGGAATTCATCGTACTATGGAGATCAATATGTCCATTTTAATGTCAACATCCCTGTGTAAGTTCCCTTCAAAACTTACTGAACTGCCCTATTCTGCTACTAGTAATTCGGATAATATTTTGATGTATGATTATTTGCAGAAATTTGACGCCAAGACAGCGCGTGCTGATTGAGGAATTTTCGAAGGAAGAGCAAGCTGACGAAGAGAAAGACGCAAAGGCAGCAGGGGCATCGGGTTAGCTGATTTTAGGAGCGACCCGCATTTCATTAGTGCTTTAGTCTCATCATATATCGCGAGATAGAAATAGGCTGCTGCCTGAAATTTGCAGGGGCAAGATATAGCTTGGTTGGATGCATGGAATTTTACATGCTGACATATAGCAGTTTCAAATTTTGTAGCTGGGAATAATGTGCACCATGCCGCCTGATGTTCCAATCTTCCTAATGCCAGCAGTATCAGTTAGACAGGCGGCAGGAACTTTGTATTGTATAATTTTGTGTTATTAAGAAAGTATGGAACCCACGGCACCAATGTGTGTACTCATGGCACTCGTTGAGATTTGGTCTACAGTCATTTCTCCACTGCTCAATTTTGTTCCCAGCAAGGCAGCAACCCATGCTGGAAAGGCCACTGAAAAAAGACGGTTTTTTAGCTTTTTATATATCTATTTATTTCGTATGTGGAAACAAACTCCGTTTTTTAGATGATGTGTTACAAACTGTTCGCTTCTGCTCAACAATCCAATATTATTTTTCTCCATTTTTTGCCTACATGGTTCTTTATCTGGCTGATGCCATGGACGCTTGTTCTCCCTTCTCCCCAGAAAAAATAAATAAAACCTTGTTCGGAATGGATGAAATTTACTTTTTTTTTCTTGTGCGAATTCAACTGGTTTCCTATGAAAATCCAATCAAATTTTACAGTATTCACATGAATCAGCTCACCTTTTGTAACATAATAAACTAATAATAAAAATCCCCCAAATTTCGTCGAATCCAAATGACTCAATTCTGTCCACACGCTCTCCTACACTCATCAAATGCTGCTCTCGTGTGATCGTGTCATCTTCTCCACATCGCCGCACAAGAAGAGGACGACGGCGAGGGCGACGATGGCGGCGAGGCACACGATGCTGGCGTGCTGCAAGCTCTACATCTCCGAGAGCCGCAACGCCGCCGCCCTCCGCGCCATCGACCACGCCGGCGCCGGCGCCGGCGCCGTCGTCGTCAACCGCTTCACCGACGACGCCTACAACCGCGTCGGCTACACCCTCGTCGCGCCCCTCCTCCCCTCGCCGCCGTCGCCGTCGCCGTCGCCGTCGCCGGCGCCGGAGACGCCGCTGCGACACGCCGTATTCAACATGGTGAAGGCGGCGCTGGATTCCATCGACCTCGCCGCCCACTCCGGCACCCACCCACGCCTCGGCGCCGTCGACCACATCTGCTTCCATCCCCTCGCCAATTCCTCCCTTCCCCATGTCGCCCACCTCGCCGCCGCCGTCGCCGCCGACATCGGCGACAATCTCCAAGGTATGAACTTTCGATGCTATAAAACTAAAATCGAGAACTTTCAATGCTATAAAACTAATTTCGCCTTAATTAATTAATTGATTGCTCGCCGGATTTTATCATTTTAATGGCGAGCTCGCCGGCGCCGGCGTGGATTGCAGTGCCGACGTATCTGTACGGCGCGGCGCACGGGGAAGGGAGGACGCTGGCATCAATCAGGAGGCAGCTCGGCTACTTCAAGCCCAATTTCTCCGGCGACCAATGGCGTGGAACGCCGCCGGAGACGAACACCCAGCAACCACCCGACGCCGGCC